>JAUIMY010000232.1:0-54772 GCA_033557855.1 Hydrochus callosus | reverse complement strand
TATCTCCATATTAGTGGTCATTTTCGGTTATAGTAGCTTTTAGTTTCTCCCTTTGGAACGTTTGGCTCCCTTCGTGTCACATGCATGGATTTCCTGTTTGCTTTGTGAAGTGAAGTAATCTGTGGATAAATAACTGAAGGATTATTATGGTTGCGTCCGATAACTAATTCAGTGATAAAAAGAAAATATAGAAAAATGCACAAATTTTATTATGTACGCCGTTGAAGGGTTAAACAAATGAGCTTAGATGCAAAACTTTTCGAAGCAAATTTAACTTTAAAATCGAGTATTACATCTAATGATTTATGCAATGCACGTTCGATATGGATGTCCATACTTCATTAAGAGCGTACGGTAGGTGCGTAGATGGTATTTTGCAACGTTTCCCAAACTATCGAGTTATTTGAAAATATTTTTCGAAAATTTTAATACCATAATTCATAGATTAACGTCCACTATTAATGTACGTCAAGTTTTTTTTTAATAATGGTATTACATATTAGCAGAGCAGAGTTATTTTTCTATTTTCAACCGAAAAAGAAAAATCTTTTCGTACGTCAAAAGTACTAGTTAATGCAATGACTTTTTATTCTTAACACTTTTTCAAAATACGGCAGCATAACGGAATGTTTTGGAAAACCGTAGATGGACCAGTACCAAATCCAACCTTTATCGGACGAATGCTACATATATGTAACTTAATTCATATGTAACGCAATTAAATTCAGTACGCTAAAGATTAACCTGCAGCTGTCATCCAATAAGGGAAAGAAACTGAGGAAGTCGGAAAGTGAATTGTCGCTAAAGTTGTGTATTCCCCGAACGGGCGGAAATTCAGCAGCAACCGCAGTGCAACAAGGAGAAAGTCGCAAAATTTGCGAATTTCTTGCCGTGACGGTTTATTCTACCGAAATGTTTCGCTTGAGCTTCCAATGAAAATCCATTTGCGCGCGATTCGATGCCACCGGAAGCATTAGGAAATTAGGCGAGTGTTCTCAGTCCTCACCGAAGTTCAAGAATACTTAAACTGTGCTCCTCACACGTAATTGTCCGTGCCACTAGAAAACGCTTCTGCGTGTGGTTTTAAAAACGACCGAATTTCCACCTAAGCCGGCAGAGCCTGCACACGTGCTATGGCCGGGTCAACGAACCTTAAGGTCCACGTGCCCAGAAATTGGGGTAGTTTCTCCTGAAATACGCCGACGCAAGCAGGATATCGATGTGGAGGCCCTCCCTCCGGGATAACATCGGGACTTTTACAGGTTCCCGAAGGATTTGAGTGTCCCTTTTCTGTGGCGCAATTCGCAGTTTGGTTGCAATTATCACATGCGCCGTAATTTAACGATAGGGCGCTACTTTTTGAAAAATAGCGCGCCACTTTCTGCAAAATAGCCACTTTCTGCAATATAGCATGCCACTATCTGGAAAATAGCGCGCCACTATCTGCAAAATAGACCATCACTTTATGTAAAATAGGGCATGTCTGAATGAGTTTTCGCGAAATAGCACCACATATCGTAGCGGATTATTGCGGGTTTGCAGAAATCACTTGCCGCGACATATTTCTGTGCAAATGCTGTTTGGTCGATGAAATTCGTTTGTGGGAAAAGACATGTTGTTAGTTCAAAACAATTCGCTTCCTTGGAATTGAATTCTAGGGAAAATTACGTCAATTGGGAAATACGCATCCAATGGAATTCCTTATTTAAAACGAACGTAAACAGACTCTTTGCCTTTTCTTTACAACAAAGTTTCCAGATGAGTCTGTTGTATGTTTACACTTGAAACGAGGTTTGATTATAGTAAAGTAACAATTTTTTTTATACAAATCAGACGAATTTAATTTGGCAAAACATGCAAATTTCCCGTCACGTCGGTTGTAACCGAATTGGATGCACGTGCATTCGCGACTAGTTTTGTTCGAGCGGTTTATTTATTTAAACAGTTCTTCTATTATAAGAGGTAGGCAACGCACTTCTTCACGGATTTCAGGTTGCCTGGAATAACCACGTGGAAAGGAGTTGCATAAATACGGATCATTGACATTCTGTTGAACAGGACAGTCATGTTTGCGAACGTACTTTTATTTTTTTGCGAAATTTCATCTCTTTCATAACGTTGCCCGTCTGATAGCGTACCCCTCTGTGTCATTATGAAGTTCACGATGAATGAGTGCGACGAAGGTGATTATTTTTCCAATCTATGTACTCCCGTGTAAAATTTCGCTTTGACCTTTTACACCCTCCTACAAGGTAAAATAAAAATATAGGTATGCAGCACAACAAAATTTGATATGCCGAGAATAAGTTACTCCCGCGAGGAATTGATTTTAATAAGAACAAATTTTTCTTTTCTTGCCTGAACGAAATTTTAGGAGACGTAAATTTCTCCTTGCTTAGTAGAAATTTATCTGGTGAATACAAATTTCGCACGCGTTTGAATGAAATTTTGCTCGCGCCAGAATAAAATTTTTCTCATACCAGAATAAATTTTATTCTACCCAAAACAAATTTTGCTCTACGCAAAACAAATTTTGCTCCACCCATAACAAATTTTGCTCTACACAAAACAAATTTTGCTCCACTCATAACAAATTTTACTCTAACCAAGACAAATTTTGATCCATTAAGAACAAATTCATAAATAATTTTGAACTGCTAAAAACAAATAGTGCCTCACTTAAAATAATGTCGGTTCTTAATAGAATACATTGTGCTGAATACAACTGAGACAAAAAAAATCCGTTGTCTTGTAAGGGTCATATAAGAGTATTGAAATAGCTAGAACTGGATTTTTAAAAATCTCATCTGTAATTGAATTTGAATTATACTCATAACAATATAATAATATCGTTATGAGTTTAAAGGCGTTTTGCCCACAGCACATCACAGTATTATGCAATTTTTGGGAAGTTTTGAGGGTCAGATTTGGCCCACGGTCCGTAATTTATCCTACTTAACCTTTATCGTACTGAATTTTGTTACTTATTAACATTCATTCGATAAAGGTTAAACCAATGTTCTTTTTAAACCAAGCAATTAATGTAAGCTACTAATTCCACAGGTAAATCTCCATATTTTCCGGGACTGGACGACCAATCCGGAACGGTTCTGCTGGAAGAGCCGGGACATTTGGTGGACGCGTCGCTGGGGGGTGGGCAACCGCTCAGCTCCCCTTCAAGGTCGTCCCCACATTCGCAGGGTTCTGAGGGTGGGGAAAGGTTCTCCCGTAAGGTTTTTGTCGGGGGATTGCCGCCTGACATCGATGAAGATGAGATAACAGCCAGTTTTCGTCGTTTTGGACCTCTAGTCGTCGATTGGCCACACAAGGCCGAGAGCAAGTCATACTTCCCACCAAAGGGCTACGCGTTCCTACTTTTCCAGGTGAGTTCTATTTGTTTGTAGTATACTGAGGGCACGTCTATTACCACTATGTCGTTTAGTTCGGACATACATTGGAACTCAGGTGCAGGAATGAAGCTAAATCGAAAATATTTAATTTATTAGTTGCCTGTCATCAATTTTTTTCACTTGAATTTAGATTTCTTTAAAAGTTAATAATGATTTTCATAAATCTCTAATTTTTCAAAACTTAATAATTTAAATTTTTGAGCACATGATTGTGGCTACTTCTTCAACTGTCCGCTAGTGGCACTGCCAGCGCTGCCCTTGTCCTTTCCTTCACTTTTCTCTGCCGTAGCATCTGAAGCTCCTTTCCTTTCTTCTCCACCTCCTTCATTCCTCCCAGACCCCGCAGCTTCAGCTCCATCCTGATCCTTCTCTGCTTCTTCTTCTTTCTTGAGCACTACAGCTGTAGCACCGCTCCCTTCCTCTCCACTCCCCTTGAGTACCAAAGTTGCAGCACTGACTCCATCTTTGTCCCTTCCCTCCCCATCCATTTTCTCAAGCACCGCTTTAGCCTCCCTATCCATTTCTTCTTGGGAAACCTCCAACAGCTCAAACGATATTGTGTCCTTCGTCCCGGCCAGTTCCTCTATGTTCAACTGCTGCACGCCCACGTTAATAAACTCTTCGAAATCCAAACACTTGATTACCCCATCAAAATTCTTCTCCTCCGTCCCGGCAGCCCCCTCATCCTCCCCCTCTTCCTCTTCAGAATCTTCCTCCGATTCCTCCTCCTCATCGGTAGTATCACCCACCAAATTGCTTACATCCTGCGAGCAACCCGGTTCATCATCAAACGGGAACTCCCCGTAACTGCGCGTGATGTGATGCACAATCTCATCGCTCTGCCGCCTCCCGAATCTCATGCTGTACGTAACGGGATGTTCAAGGTTCACCTCCAAATAGCAGCTGTGATTATTCTTCGGATCAGGTGTTATAGCCATCATACGAATGTCCAGCGTCTGCTCGAACCCCAAACCCCAATCGCCATCTATGATGAACCGTCCTGTCGTGTATCGCACCTTATTCTCGTAAACCTCCCCCCTAACTTCCTTGATGTCTCCAAAATAAAAGGTCTCCTCAGGTTCTTCAGTCTCGAAAAGAGTTACCAGGTAAATCTTGTAAGTCACACGGTCTGCAAGGAAATTGTACCTGGGAGTTAGTTTCAAATGGAACCAGAACGGATATCGCCCAGGGAATCTGGCAAAACAGAACAGAGCAACAAATTGTCGCGTTAAAATTGGATGGCACTTCTAATTCCGTACCGTCACTAAAGTAAACCTTTTGCCTGTGATACATGCAATCATCGATGAATTATTACATACGTAATCCATATTGCAATGCACGGTACAGACAAAGGATTAATCCATCTACTTACCATGCGCGCTACTGCCCTAATCCTATACTCAATAGCTTTGTTCGCGGAGTCAGTTCAGTACCTGTTCTGAATTAGAACGCATGCGCAGTTGAGAATTTAAGCATTGATAAGGGTCAATTCAGCGCTGAAATTCAATACTGCGCATGCATTCTGATTCGAAACTGGTTTTGAATTCACTCTGCGAATGAAGTTAGTATAATTAAATAACTACACAATACCATAACCAATATAACACCATAATAAACATAATTCCACAATAAAAATAATTCCATCATCAGTATAATCCCATTATCAATATAATCTCATCATCACCAATATAATCTCAATATCAGTATAATCTCATAATCAGTATAACCTCATAATCAGTATAATCTCATCACCCAAATTCCATAGTCATCACAATCTCATAAGCACTAGAATTCCATAATCACTATAGTTCCTTAATCAATAAGATCCCATAAAGACCATAACCCCTACACTGCCCTTATAAAACAAGAGGTTCTATATGATAAATCGCTGTATGGAGATGACATTTTTCATTTCTTGAATGAGTTTTCATAAATAATTTTTGTATGTTGTTTTGCATTCAAGTAATGTCAAACTGAGAACTATCAAGTTTGAAAAAAATACCTAAAAATTGGATTCAGAGTCGGAATCCTCGTTTTAGTAGGGCAATGTAATCACAACGATCACTAAAATGCGCCCAATACTAAACACCAAGATACTCACTGTACTGCATGCAAAGGCAGAGACCAGTTTCCTGGAAGACATCAATGAAGACCGTTGTGTCTTTATTCATCGAAATAGTGCCACTGTACACAGGCACCACCTCATTAGCGTCCGGATTGTACTTGGTTGTTATGAAAAAATCAATACGTTTGTCCTCTCTCTTAGCCATTGTTATCATCTAGAAAGAAACAAACAATTAGTTATGTAATCAATTTCTAATGAAAATTAGAGAATTACAAAAGGCCCAATTATTCAATAAACATTCGAAAATTATCCAATTGTTTATTAAGAATTAGAAAATAATTTATAAATTTTTTATTTTTGCTTTAGATTATGACACTTATCAAAACGTATCTTCTTTCAGTTATGTTGTTTCTATTCCATTTTTATACTTTTCAAAACAAAACGTATATTTTATTCCTGACGTTTTTTTTATTCCATTTTTTTGTACTCTTAAAACGAATTTTGAAATTGTATTGAAAATAAATTCTTTGCAGGATGAAAATTCCGTTCAAAGTCTGATCGATGCATGCATCACAGACGAAGACAAATTATATCTATGCGTCTCATCGCCGACTATAAAGGACAAACCAGTTCAAATCAGGCCTTGGAGGCTTTCCGACGCCGATTTTGTTTTGGATGCGTCAATGCCACTAGATCCGCGGAAAACAGTTTTCGTTGGAGGAGTGCCACGTCCTCTCAAAGCAGGTGAGTCCGTTGTTGTGAATTCCACAACGTATAAATCTAGTGCATAGTAAATAAAATACTGCGTAATGTCTTAACTTAACTTAATTTGAAAAGCAATACTTTCAAGAACAATATCACTTTCTAGCATTAGTAGGTTAGGTTATGTATTGCACATCCTAATAGTTTTCATGTAGTATGTTTTCATACAGTTGTTTTGCGGACTAACACTTGAATTTTTTTTCTGCAAGACAAAATTGGCAACTTTCCCTACATTTAATATTAGTATGATACATTAGGCAATTTCATTACTTATTCAAACATTTCAGAGTTTATGTTGTTTTCATGTAGTGCCAGGCCCATTTTGTTGTGAATACATTTTAAATGCACTAAAATTACATAATGTTTCTAACCCTTTCACTGCTAACGCCGCTAAAAAGTAATGCAACTTTGTTATACTTTTGTTATTATTTATTTTATTGAAAAATAATTCAAACAAAAGAGTTTTATATTATAGTGGCTTTGAAAATTCTTTTCATACGGCGCATGTGTTAGGTTGTGCAACTTTATTTTTTCAAATGGCAACATACTTATTCTTAAAATTTTTGGAATCAGCAGGACTTTTTACATTGGGTTGTATGAAAATTTTGTTGAGTTACGTTAAAAAAAATTCAATAAAAATTGATATTAAAATTAAATTTTGACGTGGTCTACCGTATTTAACCTATTAGCGCGTTAGCAGTGAAATTTTATTGCAGTTGAGAACAAATTCATATTTAGCTAAAAACCCCAGACATTAAAATTAAAATGACATACCTCTACCTAAATTTTATTATTAATTGGGGCAAATAAACACCCACCTTTCGTAATTAAGAGTTAAGACCCACACCAGTAGTTCATTCCACGAATTAAGAAATTTTCAATCTCTCTTTCACAGTGGAATTGGCAATGATAATGGACCGTCTCTATGGTGGTGTTTGTTATGCGGGCATTGACACCGATCCGGAGCTCAAGTACCCGAAGGGCGCGGGACGAGTGGCATTCAGCAACCAACAGAGCTACATAGCTGCTATCAGTGCACGGTTCGTGCAACT
Organism: Hydrochus callosus; assembly: GCA_033557855.1. NCBI lineage: Eukaryota > Metazoa > Arthropoda > Insecta > Coleoptera > Hydrochidae > Hydrochus > Hydrochus callosus. Next base: position 47,483 of record JAUIMY010000232.1, on the reverse strand, counting down.
GCAACATGGTGATATCGATAAGCGAGTGGAAGTGAAACCGTATGTCTTGGATGACCAAATGTGTGACGAATGCCAAGGGCAGCGTTGCGGAGGGAAATTCGCGCCTTTCTTTTGCGCTAATGTCACTTGCTTGCAGGTGAGTGCTTACTGGACTTTATTGCATTGAATTTCTATTTCCATTTCATTTGGGTATTAAAAATATGGAATCCATTTTCGAGGGCGACAGAAACAAGTTCACTATTGGATCTGAGACATGAACCATCATCAAACTTTAGTTACTGCAAAAATAGTAAAACAAACTAATTGTTACAATTATTTCTACGTGGTTTGCACATCTAGGGTGTTCCACAATTAAAGTATGATATTGAAGAAGTAATGCAACATGGCTATATTATTGTTTTATGTTTTATGAAAAAATATTTCAGGCAAACCTACATGGTAGAAATACATTTATATTTTTGTGATCTTGAAATTCTCTTGCGTCATTCTGCGCATGTGTTAGCTTATGCAAATTTACTTTTTGAAATGGGAACGTATCTATTTTTTTTAATTTTTAGAACCAGCAGGACTTTTTACATCAGGTCGAATGAAAATTTCGTTGAGTTACGTTAATAAAATTTGAAGAAAAATTGGTACTTATTTAAATTAAACTTTAACATAATATTTAAAAAAACTTTCTCATTAGTTTCATGTAAAAGCATTTGTATTAGAATAGAATAGATAGAAACAAAATCAATTGTTTCAGTTGTCATTTATCACTTGTCGATAAAAAAAATGTAAATTCATAAATATTTAAATTTCATACCCATTTTATTATGCAACCCATTCAAATTTTTATACAGTCCGATGTAAAAAGTCTAAAATATTGTTTTTATAAACTGAATAATAACATAAATATGTACAACCATATTGCATTACTTTTTATTCGCCCTGTATGTTGCAAATGAAAAGCGTCACCTTTTTTACACTCAATAAGCTTTTTATCCTTGTTTGGCAAGGGGGAAATATTATGACCACGTTAAAAACATGTCGAACGGAAGTCCGCGTTTCCCTACAGATGGGCTTTTGGTCTCTTTTTAGTATTACTGCGAGCACTGCTGGGCCACGATTCATTCACGACCTGGCCGTGAATTCCACAAGCCACTAGTGAAGGAGGGAGCGGACCGGCCGAGGGCCGTGCCGTTCCGTTGGTGTTAACGCAGGAGCACTTAGTGCAGCAAGCCGCCCCATTTTAGCTTATTACCACCGGAGGCGGTCCGGCTGTCGTTTGCATAGGCGAAATAATCTAGTAGCAATTACACATATTTAAAAGTATATATGTAACCAAAAAAAAAACCATACCATACAAGTAATCTGTATAAAAATGAGTTTCTCGAGCGCTCCTGCTGGTAGCGGTAGCGGAGATAATGACTGCACTGCGAATGGACATTGTGACGCGATGACCCATCTCTGGTGCCGCGGTTGCGACGTTTGCCCTGCGATTTGTGGAACGATGGCCGGGGAAACGCGCAGTCGGGGTACAGTCACTCACTTTCAGGGTATTGTAAATACTAGTCTAATCAGCGAGCCGCTGCTGGATAGAGGAAGCTTCGCTTGCGGCGACACACTTAGTCCCGAGTACCTGACCGACCCGACCCTAGCCAAGGCCGCCTCGATTTGTGTCAGAGACACAGGTGATTGAATTGAATTGAAAATCGAAGCGCGATTTTCGGTTCGTTGCGCGAGTTTCGATTCGTTGCGCGAATGTGCAGCGTTCGCGCAACGAATGAGACCGTATTCCCTAAAACCATTCAAACCGTTTTCGTTAAGGAAATATCAATTGTATTTGTGATAGCGTTCACGAAAAGTAACCATTCAAAACTTCGAGTAGGAAATTAAGTTTGCAAATAATTTAGGACAAGTGTTAGTTTTTCTACGAGTTGCGTTTGAATGGATTTAGAGTCAGCAACACGAGCAGGCGATCGGAATGTTTAACACTGAAAAATATGCATGAGGCGGTGCCCTAGCTCTGAAGCCCTCACTAATTAACTCGAACCGCTTCCCTTGCTTAGTGTCCGCACGTACGGCAATGGACGTGAAAAGATGGCGGCGATGCCTTCCGCAGCTTGAAACGCACAAAAAGGAGGTACACCCGGAAACCGGCGCGGTGCGTTTGTCAAGTTGGAGTCATCTCGCAACGTTTTCGGTCCATCGCTCTATTCCTATTTCTCCTTTATTTCATTGTGTGATACTATAGACGTCTTAATGTATTAAAATTCAAATTGCACGGATATGTATAGTATATATTATATATAGTATCAGCTATTCTAAGACTTTGTATTTTTTAAATTTGAATTTTTATACTAAACTGTTATAAATGGTGATTAGTAAAAGTTTGATGTGTGCAATAACTGCACTGAGTGCGACGAAACTCGGTGCCGTAGAGTTTTATCTTTAACCATATTTAATACACAACTTGTATGGCGCTCGCGTTTACGTATACTCCGTGGTTTCAGATGTATCGGTAGACGTGAGGCCGACATTTTTCTAGGTAATTCAGTATAGTGTAAATAAGCGCAGGGCGATGATGATTGATAATGATAGGTTTGAAGACGCTGTCGACCCTCCCAATTAGTCACGGGTTCGGGTCGTCGGTATCCATCCCATGCCGGACGATGCGAACCATCTACAACATGGTACAAAATATGTAACGATATGATTTGTAAACATTTACACTCCTTTTTCTACTGTTTGTATATTTGCTCGCCTGTCTGTGGGGAGTAGAATTGTAGTCGAGTCTGAGTCTATTTGGGACGATTCTCCGCACTTTCCCGACTTTCAACCGCAAACCTGACACATTGAACGTGTGATTCCCTTGCAAATTCGTGATTCCATTGCTACGCCAATTTTCGTGTTGTGATTTTCGTTGCTACGCAAATTCTCGTATCGTGGTTACCATTCAATTGCCCTCCAAAAACAAGAGGTCCTTACTAGTGGGTGTACACACACATCACACGCAACCTCCCATTTTTAGAGGCTATATTTCAAGTTGTGGTTCGATAATAATAATTCCATCGCGACTAGTATTCTTTCGTTAATCGGAATCGGTGCTTCAGGTCTGCGCTTGAGACTCGCAAAAGCACACTGAATCGGCTCATACGGCGGGGACATGTTTGTATCATATTCGGTAGTAAAAGCAAAAAAAAAAACCATCACTTTTTATCGTGAATCGAGAATCGATGATGAATCGTCAAGTCAACCTCTTTCCGATCGTTTTTATTTGGAGATAAAGTTTCTGAAGTGTGCGCAGTCAGATTGTTTTTTAAAAGGAAAGATGATCGTCTGATTTTTAATATTTTTTACTATGTAAGGCTATATATTTATTGGAAATTTTTGAAGTTGTATATTTTTTACTTTTTATAACTATTTCGGAACTAAGCTTTTTTAGTTTTTACTATGATTATTATTATATTTATATGTGGAATATTCGACAGTGCTGTGGCTGTCCGTAGTTACCATTAGTGCAATATCGGGCAGTTTGTCGCCCGTGTCTAGATAATAGTCAATTGTTTCAGACCTTTCTTGTTGGCCCGTTTTCCGTTCAACCGTTTTACCGCGCACCTCTCGCCACTCTTCAAGACTCACGAGACGGCAACCCGCGGATTTCGGACGGCGTTCAGGGCACTTTGACTAGCACCAAAGTAGATTATCAATATATTTTTTATTTACCTTTGTAATTTAAACAAAAGAATGTTTATTATTAATAAGAGTTGTTTTTATATTCATTTTTGTACACGTTTTATCTTGTTAGTGACATTGAAAAAATGGTTTGTATTCTTCCTTCCACTACGCCCGGGACTTTCTCCGTGCCCGCGCTTTTTTTTAAATCGATTTCAAATCAACCGCAAATCTTTTTATGTTTCATATAAATATTATGAAAATGTCAATTTGTGTTTATTTGATAAACTGCTGTTATACTTCAAACTGGCTATCATCTCACCCCATCCCAACAAAACAATCCCACCCCTTCTCTTGCGCAATACCATGGGCTCTTTCTCTTAAATTTCCTAGCAAAATTGTTATTAGCCGCAAATTTAAAGTCTTACATAATCATTTGGTTAGCTACAGAAGATTAAAATTCATCATGGGACGGTATACAATTTCCTATTGGAAATCACGGAACTAATGGGAGGGCTTTAATTAAACTAAATAGTTGTCCGTTCATTTAATATGGGAAACGTCATGGTATACCAACGTCATAAGTTTGTATACTCTTCAAACCGAAATTTCAAAGAAATATATTGTTTAAATTGAAATCAGTACACAGGAAGCATTCGCAGTTGAATTCGAGTTGTTTAGAAGAGATAAACACCAATGGATAAGGGGAATCCAGTTGATATTTAGCCGATTAGAAGTTTGTTTTCATACAATAATGAAACATGATGCGCTAAACATTGTTTATGGCGTTACTGAACGTTGATAAATCCATGTTTACAACAATAAATCTCCAAAATCGAATTAACTTACGTGCTATGTGGCAACGACAGCAAAACTTAAGAATGTTCTAGAAAATTCCGTTCGAAACAGTTGAAAATTTGAAGGGTCCCTCACGTGACGGAAATGCCGTCCTCCTATTGGCTCAAGTGAAAACCGAAGCCATTTTCAAGCGGGCTCTTGGCACGTATGCATTTTCCGTAGGGACATAGCAAAGTGGATGATGGACTTAGTCCATCCACCTTGGGAACGCGGCCGGAAAATAGATACGTGACCAGGGCCCTCTTGAAAGTGGCCAATAGAAGAGTGGCATTGCTCTTGTGCAGTTTCCGACATGTATTATATAGATACCAAATATTTCGGATAGGATTCGCCCTGATTCGAATAAATTACGTGCTCCCCCCAATTTATAACAAGCAGCAAGACTCAAATTCGATGAAAACGTGAAATTAGAGCCCTTTTCGAGTCAAAATGAGTAGAAATGAGTACTTACGTGCTTGACGGGCAAAGTTTACGCAAATTCTAGAAGGTTTAGGCAATTGTTCTAATCCCAAAACAATCGAACAATTTGAACGTCGATTTATTTAGTTGTCACCTCTCTGATTGGTGGGAGGCGGGTGCACTATTGTAGTGGAGCGGCACATACAGTTGCTGCTCTCCTACTTTCATATTTGATTATCACTACAGAATATTATTACGTGAAATATGACGTGATAATTTAACAAATACCAAAAAATGTATATTGGAGTATTTTGAGCCTATGTTATGTTCTGTTAGAGCCCACTTTTTTTAAAAAGTGGTTTTGAAAAGTATAAAAAGAAAAAACTCTACATCTACATTTTAATTCTTTTGCCGCTACATGGACTGGTATTAAAGTTTGCACTATTCGGAGAATGTATGATCGCGCTTGAACGCCAATTCCGAACGTACCTCTAAATGTTCAAGGACACCGATGTCAACGTCAATGTCATTTTCCCTTTGAACGTCAACACTCTGGATCGATTTTCGTGAATGTGAGAAAATTTCAAAAAACGAGTTAGAATCTAGTGTGCAATTAATTCAAGAGGTATGTATATTCTATAGGTTAAAACACACTAATGGCATGCGGTTTGTTAACGCGCCATTTTATAACTGACTTTTAATACCATTTTATTTATACATATAACAAGATGATAATTGTTTTGAAAACTCAGGTATAAAATGGTGCGTTTGTAAATCACTGGGTTAAGTGAGCAGATGTCCCTGATTAGATAGTTTTTCTTTAAATCGTTTATCCTAGTAACAGTCAGGGTTTGAATAACATTCGGTATACGTAAAATTTTCGGAATTTTCTGGAGTAGGGATTACTGTAACTTTTGTGAGCCTACTGAGATAATAAATTTACCAATATCTGTAATATAACGCCTCCTCAAACAAAACAAACAGCAAGGCAAATAGATGATATTGAAAGTATTCCGTAAAATTTCAGGTATAGGGTGATTGTTAAATTGCTATATTAGACGGACTACGTAACAATCAAAATGGAAAATAGACTCCCGAACGAGGGTGAGATAGAAAACGTGAGGGTAGTGATCCGCGTTCGACCTTTAAATAAGAAAGAATTGAATGAAGGTCAGAAGAAAATCATTAGCGTTGACTCGGAGGAAAATCTAGTTTGCATTAGAAAACCTGGTGCAAATGAAAAAGCGAAGGCGTTCAAGTTTGATTACGTCTTCAACGAAGAATGCACCCAAATGGACCTTTACAGACATATAGCGTTTCCTATAGTGGAGAAGGCTTTGAAAGGTTATAATGGAACAATATTCGCTTATGGACAGACTGGAACGGGCAAGACCTACACGATGGCTGGCATACAAAAGAAACCTGAACTCAAAGGAATCATACCAAACACGTTCAACCACATCTTCAGTCAAATTTTTAGAGCTAGCGGGGAGAAGTCGTTCGTTGTTACTGTCACCTATTTGGAGATATACAACGAAGACGTTAGAGACCTGTTGTCTCCTAATCACAATGCGAAGCTGGAAGTAAGAGAGAGAACTGACGTTGGAGTGTACGTGAAGGATTTGATGGGATTCACTGTTGATTCTATAGATTCTATAACTGAGTTATTGAATCGCGGGAATAGCAATCGAATGACCAGATCTACTCTGATGAACGACGTCAGTTCGCGGTCGCATGCTATTTTCACCATCTCTATTGAGTCGAAGGACAGTCAGGATAAGAAGACGACGATAGGAAAATTGAATCTCGTAGATTTAGCTGTGAGTATTTTATGTTTTGATTTGTGGTTTAGTTCATTTGTTTTTGAGGTTTGAGTCATCAATTTATGCAAGTAACATTATCATACTACCTGAATACTAAGGTCCAGTTGAGGTGTACCTTAAACTATGGGGAAAGCATAGGCATTCCCTGTAAAGTCACTTTGAAAAGTTCTAATTGAAAACTATGGGTAGGAATAAATGTGTATACAGGGTGTCCCAAAACATACCGGCAATAATTCAAGGATGAATTCCAGCACTTATTTAAAGTCGAAAAGTTCATATAAACATATGTATGTCCTAAACATAACCGTTAACGAGTTATTGTTTATTCTATAATTCATGTGATTAAAATTTCATTTCAATAACTTTGTTGAACATTTTTTATTATCTGTATATTTATTCCCATTATGATGCTAATGTTTATTCTAAATGAGGAGCATTCAAAATAGCTGGTAGAATTTATTTATTTTTTAATATGATGGACACTAGATACACTTCCTTTTTTTACTGATTTTATGAACATTTTTCAGGGTTCCGAACGTTTGAGTAGAACACACGCCACGGGAGACCGGCTGAAAGAAGCGAGCAACATAAATCAGTCTCTTTCTGTACTAGGAAACGTGATATCCGCCTTAGTTGACGAAAAGAGCACCCACATTCCGTACAGGAACTCGAAATTGACTAGGCTGCTGCAAGATTCCTTAGGCGGGAACTCGAAGACTGCTATGATAGCCATGTTGAGTCCGACTGAAGCTGATTACGAGGAGAGCATTTGCACGTTGAGATACGCGAGTCGCGTTAAGTACATCAAGAACCAAGCGAGGATAAACGTGGAGACGAAGAAAGGGTTGATTGAATGCTTTGAGCAGGAGATAGCGAAACTCCAGGAGCGCATCACGATGATAAGTGTTCAAGAAGAGAAGTCGAAGCCTAAGATTAAGAAGAGTAAAGAGAAGTCGGGTGGAATTGAGGAGGAGTGCCGTAAGCACGACGAGGAGTTGCAAAGGACTGAGAAGGAAAAAGACGAGCTGACGCAGAAGATTTCTCTTATACAAAAGAAAATTCTTGTTGGAGGAGAAAATTTGTTTGAGAAGGCGCAGCACCAGGCGTTTCTCTTGGAAGCTTCTGGGGCTGAGTTGGAAGATCTGGATCGGTCGAGGCAACAACTGGAAGAAGCTTTGAGTAAAAAGGGGGCTGAGAGGATAGACGTTGAGGAGAAGTACTCTAGTTTGCAAGAGGAGGACGCTGGGTTAACTAAGAAGATTAAGAAAGTTCAAGCGCTGCTTAACGAAGTTAAGGAAGAACATGCGGATAAGGAACATGAGTACCAGAGGGAAATGGAGGCGCTGTTGGATAATTACAGGCTTTTAGTGCGCGAACTGCAATTGGCCAATTTGATGATCGAAAGTTACATACCTAAGGAGTATCTGAAGAAAATTGAGGACAACATGGTTTGGAACACGGAAACGACTGAGTACCAAATGAAAGGAGTGGCTTATACAGGTAACAACATGAGGAAGCACATGTCTGCTCACGTTGAACACTGTGCTCCGGTGAGGAGAGGTCTGAAGGCTGTGTACCACAGCTATAATACTGGAAAGAGAGTGCGCACTTCTAGCGTGCCGAGACCAAGCAGGCACCTCGTTCAACCAAAGTCGGCACGCTAATTCCCACCGTAACACTCAATTAATAGAATATTTTGAAGCTGTGAGTTATTCTAGTCTTGTTATTTTAAACTTGGATGCGTTTCCGGTCGCATCCGCAGATGCCGATGGAAATAAGCGTCCCATAACCTAGCAAGTTGCTTGATGTTTATTTATTGGTAAATAGAAAATTTTGCACTTAAACCCCGTTTTTATTTCAGCCTTAATCGGATGTGGAGGTACATTGCGTTAAAAGCCATATTACTGAATTATCATTGGTCCTTGTGTTGTGTGAACGTCCGAAATCGGACGTGTTGCTAATTAAGTCGAGCATTAATCAATCGGATTATATGGTTATTGATTTGTGTTACGCTATTCCTACCTACTCAAGTATTTTTTTTTTGGATCGCGCCATATAATCTGGTAAATAATTGTGCTTCTGCAATGAGACGCATCAATCGGGAGTAATTTGTTTCCAAAACTTATTGACTCTCTTCAATGATCCTCCATACAGATGAAGATCTCTCAAAGAAACATCTTTCAGAGAAACTCCTCCTATAGTAGCTTCTTCTAAAGAAATTGCTCCAGAAGTAATATCTTCAAGAGAAATTCCTACCGAAGCTCTACGAGAAACTCCTCCTGAAGTGTTACGAGAAACTGCGCCCGAAGCTTTACGTGAAACTCCTCCTGAAGCTTTACGCGAAGCTCCTGCCGGAGCTTTACGAGAAGCTCCTCCCGAAGCTTTACGAGTAGCTCCTCCCGAAGCTTTACGAGTAGCTCCTCCCGAAGCTTTACGAGAGACTCCTCCCGAAGCTTTACGAGAAACTCCTCCCGCAGCTTTACGAGAAACTTTTCCCGAAGTAGCATCTTTCAGAGAAACTCCCGAAGTCGCTGTCGAAGAAGTTCCTTCCATTGGAGCTTCTCCTTGAGCCTCCTCTCCTCCAGAGCCCTTTTGCTCTCCCATTTTATAGAAAAACTCCAGCACCTCTTCAGGCACCTTGAAGCGCTTAGTCTTCAGCTCATCCCGAACCTTCTTGTCAGGTATACCAGAGATGATGCAGGACACCGCTTTCCTCCCGTACACCCCGCAACGATTCACGTGGCGCAGTTTCGCGTAGTAATATTCCAAGTAAGTTTCCTGATTTTTCTTCCGTCTCTCGCTCAACATCTTGAGGCAAGAGTGGTACTTCTTGTTGTCGTGGAAGCGCAAATGCAGCCTCTCGCGCAATTCTTCCCAAGTTAAGTCGGGCTTCTTTATACGCGCATAGAAACTATGGTATCTGTCCTGCATGCGGTTCACGACAGCTTCGAGCGTCTGCTCGTCAGTCCATCCGTAAGTCTTCTTTAGATGGTCGACTGTTGAAATCCACCCCTCTATGTTACCCACGTTGTACGAATTATCCAGCATCGGGATACGGTTTTCCCCGATGATCTTCGGAAGCTTCACTTCCGAAGACGAGCCATCTGGAAATAGGGTTTGAAGTAGACATTAGCAAATTCAACGACCACATGGTATTGTAGCGTTTTTATTTATTTCCGGGTTTGTGCTCAAAACAGTTCACTTTGTGTTTAAGGAGATTTATTTGTTTTTACCGAGATGTACCCTGGTAAAGACTAAATTGCGTAATATTCTGCAATTGTGCTCTGTAGGTAAAACCCTCACCAGCTGTCTCTGCAGTTGACTACTATTTCTTCCTTTCAGTCATTCCAACTCAATATCTCGAAATAATTGAATCCTCGAGATAGGTGGTTTTAACCCTAACCAACGAACAAATTCTAATGCTTTGACTACACTATTTCCGCTACACGCTGCGACGTAGTATATCTTTTGGTTTGTAGACACGCATGACAAAGCTGTGGGATGCTTCGTATGTTGCAATTTGTAACGAAAATATTTGCGACGAGGTTCGCGACGCATAGTGCAGTCACGGCACTAGCCCCGAAATAAGTAGATTCCTCGAAATATGTGGATGATTTCTTAATAGTGAAGAATTTGACCGAATTACTTGATTATTTCAAGAGTATGATAAACTTATTTCATCATCTGATTTAATCATAACCCTGCGACACATACCGCTCATAGAAGTTCGGGCACATGATAAACTTGAGCAAAACGAGAAATATAATGTCTAAATAGACCAAAAACAAAATTGAATGAATATAAGTAAATAAAAAATAAGTAAACTAGAGCGAAAGCTGCGGCCACTCCCAGATCGGAACTCGATGACGCGCCCCTTTTTTCGCCGCAGTTCGCTAGCAGCAGTTGTCACGACGCCCCCCATGGGGCTGAACCCATCGGGGCAGTCGGGCAACCAGCTGTCTCGGAACTTCTATGAGTTGTGGTGTACATACCTAACTAGACGTATTGAATAAAAAAATATTGGGATATAATAATCTGTAATGAAATACACGCAATGTTCCGATTTCATAACAAAATTCCAGACGCCATTACTTGTAGAACAATGGGAGATTGCGCGTTCCCCCGAAACCATTCGTTTAAGTGCTAATAGTATGAGAAAGAACGTTTGGATGAGCCTTTTTCCAAAGTATAGTTTTGGAAATTATGTTATGAAGAGTATAAAAACTTTTAAAAGTACGTAAACATTCTTAAGAAAAAGTACAAAGCACTGACCTTGTGGTTGCATCCAAGCTTCCACCCGCAATCCAGGAGTTGGATCAGCCACAGCTTCCTCAGGTTGTTCTGAGGAATCTTCATGTGAATCTTCCCCCTTGGACATGGCTTCAGGAAGGAAGCTGGAATCTTGCCACTTTTCCATAATTCAGCAGGAAATTTGTGAAATGTCGAGAGGCCTCAGACGTGTGCGCGTACGGGAGGATCTTCGGTTATTATTCACCGAAGGTGGCTGGTGTTTAACAATTCGCGCAGGTCTTTATCTGAGAAATTTAATAAATATTGGTGTCGCGCGATTTGTTTATGAAATGACATCCACGCGAGCTATTTTATCGCGGATGAATTCGAGATTTATATTGCGTCTATTGCGACGTTTGTCTAGTTCTATTTGATATGCTAAAAGTGAATTTAATAATTATATTCATCTTTGCTATGGTTTTAGCTCAACTTTTTGATCATTTAGTTTAATTATAAAAAAGTTGACTTTAACATCTTCGAATTAACGCATTAAAAATTAAATTAATTGAAAGTATCACTTTTTTAATTTTAAATGCTTGGTAATAATCGCCTTGAATGTATTAAATTCAAACTCAATTTTTTTAAGAGAGTATATTGTTAAAATCTATTTTCATTTTCACTCTATGCAGCTATTGCATTCAACCATAATTTAAGCCATAACGTAACCATAATTTAAAGTCCAATGAAGGTTTAATCAGCAAATTTTGCTATGGTAAATTCAAAATTTAAACTACGTGGATTGTTTTGATTAGTTAAGACATCTATATGTGTTGCTCTGCATGACACTATAGACATCTGTATGTATTGCTTTGCGTGACATTACGCCTACGGACGTTGAGAGGGCACCACGTATGAACATTGAGTTGGAAAGTGGACTTTTTAAATTTGTATGTATGTTGAACACAAATTGAAATAGAACTGCGGGTTCAAAATAGAATGCATGTCCGGCTAATTAAAACAATGTTACCTAGGTAAAGTCAATTGTTATTACCTAGGTTAATGTCATTGGAGAGTATAACAATTCAGAACTGTAATAACATAGAAACAAATCGGGCATTATTAGTCAATTATTGGTCAACAAAGTAAAGTAAACTAATATGAACGAATATTCAAATGGTGAAATATTCGATTACTCACGTAAAGCATAGCAATATGTGCTTTTCGTGAGCAATAAAAATTCTCCAAAGGATATGAAGACCATTAAAAGTGGGAGGGACTGTCCCAAAAATAAAACACAATACGACCCTAACGCACTCATATTGACGTGAACCATAAATAAGGGAAGTATCCTTTCTTGGTCTATGGCTGAAATCTAAGTTTAGTTAGCACAGGCCACGTGTAAATATACGATTATTATACTCTTCAAAACGAAGTTTTAAAAGAGTATATTGTACTCTATAAAACGAAGTTTCAAAAAGTATTCGTTATGTTATACGAAGTTTTTATTCTACAATATGAGAGTATAACCAGTGGATTCACTTGGGGAAGAAAAGTGAAGCTGAGGAAAGAGATGTGCGTGAATGAATAGTGGCAGGGAAGTTATTTGGAGGGAACAAATTCATTTAGCCTGCAATTCTGGGGTGGACCATGTGTTTAGGGTGCGCGGAGTGAGTAGAGACGAGGAGATGTATATTCTACCCCGAAGAAAGGGATAGCATCCCTCACATTGCCATCACCCGATAACCAGATATTGGCATGTCTCGATCGTTCGAAGAGCGAGGGAGACGGAGATATTCCCGGCTACCTTCGACGTGGAAGAGAGTGAGAGAGGCAGTGGTCTGGAGTTATTCGTCGCTCAAATCCCCTCCATAAAATTTGCGGCGCTTGGAAGTGCTCGGCGGGTTGATCAAATCAAAACAGTATGAACCGTCTGTATTACTGGAATTGATGAAATATCCATTTAGTGTTTAGTGGAAGAAAATGTGCCATCTAAAGTATCCCAAGGAAGCTACAGTTTTCGCCGCTGTTTGCGCTATTCTGTTTTGCATTGTCGGTGTATTGGGTGAGTGCAGTGTTTTTAAAAACGTTGATGCGTTTTGAAATGAAGATTTTTATACTGTAATGTTTCGTTTTGACGTTTTAATGAAACGTAGGTTTATTAAACTCTCGAAACGGACTTCTTTTACACTCCCGAAATGAATTATCGCTAAACTGGCGAGACAATTTTTCATGGCTAATTGTATTTACGCACTCGGCTTAGTTAAACGCTATAACAAAAAGTTCCGAGAGGAGTTAATTTTCAACCGTATCATAACTAGGCGATTGCAGTGAACGAAAACTATAAAATTTCCAAGCGCGCTTTTACTGACGTGTTTCAACACGCTCCGCGACAGTTTGAATTTACCCATGCATTTACTATTGCTTTTCCAGGTAATGCAGTGACGGTCCTTGCACTACTCAGGTGCCCGAAATTGAGGAGTCACGCGACAACAGCATTCGTGATATCCCTGTGCATTTCGGATTTGCTCTTTTGTGCGGTGAATCTGCCCCTAACGGCGTCAAGGTACATCCACGAAAAATGGAATTTCGGGGAAGTTCTGTGCAAAGTTTTTCCTGTGCTTTTTTACGGAAACGTTGCGCTTTCTTTACTTAACATGGTGGCCATTACAATTAACAGGTGAGACTTGTGCAATTGAAAATTAACATTTAATAAGAGTATTCGTTATATTATTATCATCGTCATCATCTTCATCATTATTATTATTATTACACTCTTCAAAACGAAGTTTTAATAATTATTATAACAATTACTCTTGTATATTTGAAACGAAATTTAATAACTTTATTTAAGCTTCATTATAATATTACGGCTGCATGGCAACGCTGTTTAAAGTTAATTTTATTTCCGCGCCATTAAAAAAATCTCCATTACTTCAAAATGCTTCATTCTATTCTTACACTTCGTATTTCAAAAGAGTTTTTGGTGGCGACAACCACTGAACGTATTGCCAATGGAACTGAGATTCGCCCGAAAAGTTCCACATAAAACTCCCTCGATTCACCATTTGAGCAAAATTAACCAGAGCTCCCGGCGAGCTGGTTATAATAGGCCTGAGGAGTGTTCTTTTTCTTTGGAAGAGTGTAATGGTGTGTAGAGCCGCAGCAGCCTCAATACCGATAGGGCCTCTCCTTTATCAAAATGCCTACTACTTCAGCTATACATACGCACATAGTACACGCTATGTAGTAATAAAGCGCCTGTTGTTCTATGTTAAGTGAATCAAATCACTGTCAAAGAGCAACAGGGGGCGATGCCCCCCCGCCATGTCTCTTAGATTTTTTCCTCGTAATGCTTCTGGATTTTTACGGATTATTGCGTCCGATAAATCACTCTTATCTACAGTTCGGAGATAAAACCAAGGAAAAGCCAGCTCTAAAGAGTTGACTCGACGCGGTATTTTTAAAGTAACAAAAAAGTTTTCCAAACGTCTGGAGAGACAATTACCAGAGCATAGAGTAACGAAGGCGTTGCACACGAAGCCGTTCTTATTTAGAAAGACAGTTGACTTTTAACCCGGCAATTCTCAAACCAGTAATTGCCAGAGCAATGAGCAATATCTTCATTTAAATTGGAACTTTAGGCGCGTCATATCCGATTCATCGTTTGCTAAAATCAAGTTTAATCCATTAATTGCTACAATTGAATTTTATCGTTTCCCACAATCGTCCGCTAGAATCGTGAATTATAATTATTATGATAAATCGAGTTTGTGCATTATAATTATGATGAATGAAGTTTGTGGATTATAATTATGATAAATCCGCTTTGTGCATTATAATAAAAATAAACCGAGTTTGTTTGCTTGAATTCAACGCCGTTTGCCAGAAATGAGTTTTATCGTTTGAGGAAATCGTTTGTCAAACTCGAGCCAATAAATTTATCCCAAAAGCGATACAATAAAATTAAGTGGACAGCCAATCCGGTCACGTAAAACGGCAAAACTTCCGGCGTTGGTGTGAGTCCACTTTTCCTAAACTGAAGGGGTTTTCGATCAAGTTGAACCGAACTTCGATCGCGTCAGTCAGCGCGAAATAAAAATAGCGCTCATATATTGTTCCCTTTCTTTTTTAACATATTTCTGCGTAAACTGTTCCAAAGTGGAGCAACTGTTCAGTTGCGTCAATGCGCAAATTTATAATACTCTCCAAAACGTTTTATTTCGTAATTCGATCACCCCAAGTTTATTGTACCGAAGGAATATTTAATTCGATTTTCTTCCTCTTTACTCATCTCAACTAACATATCACAACAAAATACAGGTACAGATAAAATGAGTACGCAATTCATTGACCCACCTAAATATGACTCACGCCGAGTTTGTTTCAATGCTCATTGTTTGCTTAATGTCGATGCTAATTGTGAGAGCATAAATATCAACATCGAAATTATCGGTGGGCATTGGACACCGCATCCAATTAATTTAAAAGCTACTCAGTTAAAACACCAATTACTCAATCCTAACCGAATTTATGGCTCTACTTCGGCAAATTAAGGGCGCTTCATCGCAAACAACCATCGACATGTGGCAAACAACAAAACCAACTAGTACTCTTCGAATCGGCGTTTTCAAACAGTATATTTTCTAATTGTTCCAGATACGTGCTGATTTCCCATCATCAGTTCTACAACCAGTTGTATTCCAAACTGTCCATATGTCTGCAGATGCTAGCGGCTTGGGGCATATCCTTCCTGATAATGGTAAGTTCGGACTAATAGGAGATTCGGCACAGTTGCCAAGAACGAGCGATTTTACGAGCGGATGTTTTCGGGGTTCTTAGGATACTCGCTCGCACAATAGACCCTATAGAACTTGGGGTGGTTCACTCTTTATCCGATTCCTCAAGCTCATGCATCTGCTCGTTCGTTTCCAAATTGAATAGTTTTCCGTGCGTGATGTTCAATCTAATAGAACGTCTAATCCAGGGGAGGGCAACCTTTCTTTACCCGCGGACACAAAGAATATTATTACAGCAACGGAGTGTCCACCAACGGTTTGTGTCTTTACTAAAGTATATCCTTGTTTTTGTAATGTTGGAAACGAAAAATATCGGAAAGATAGAATTAAAGAAATTGTACCCAACTCCTGTTTGCGTGAGTATATTCGCGTTGCGCGTATTTAATATTTGTTCTAAGTATCCGATAATCGCTAAACTTCAAAGATAACGCGATAACAGAATAAATATTACTCAAATCTAAAGGAACTGTTCGGTCGCATGAAGTGTAGTTCAAATAAAATCCCATTTGAAGTCAACATTTACATTTTTTAATCCATGCTAACTATTGAAAACTAATATATTAATGCTGTATAAAAACGTCTAATAATAAATATAGTAAAAAATATTATTTGGCATTAATTAGTGGATAGTTTGAAGAAAATGTAGAATAAAAAGGAATATTCACTTAAAAAAGAATCAGTAAAATTATTTATCTTTTACCTCCATTGCACGTTTATTTAACATTGTTTCTATTAATAAGTTTTACAAAACTAACGTACAACCTTTTCAGCTGCCACCACTATTAGGAGTTTGGGGCACCCTAGGGTTAGACGAAGCCACATTCTCTTGCACCATCCTCAAAAAAGATGGAAAGTCCCCTAAAAAGCTTCTCTTCATCGTTGCATTCGGCATGCCCTGCGTTGTCATTACCATCTCTTACGGCTGCATATACTGGAAAGTAAGGAGTTCTCGAAATAAAGTGAAATCTGACACGTAAGTCCTATCTACTATGAACATTAGAATCCTTCTTTCGGGAAATTCGATGTACGCGTTAATGGCAAGGAACCTGTACATATTCAACTTCAAATACGAAGAGATTACCCTGCAACAAAATTAATATTAACCCTTCGCAATTAGCGATAACGGATTGAAAAGAGTTAATTTCTACTCACTGAGAGCCATTATTATAAACGTGAGTTGAATAGTCATTGAATTAATTTATTCTGCTAATAAATTAACTCGCACTATTATAAACAAAAACTATTAAAACAATGGTTGTACGCTTGAAGTTGGTAGATTTAGTTTGAAACTAACTTCATTTAAGGTTTATGGCATTCAATCTCGCCGTTCATTCAGGAAGTAAATTTTACTTCGTCATTAAATTACTTTTTCGACATTTATAATAATAGCCCTATATAAAATCAATGAATAGCAACCGACTAAAAATGCACCTCCTTTCTAGCATGAAGAAATCAGACAAACAAAAACCAACACGCAAGGAACGCGACGATCGCCGCATTACCCGCCTGATGTCCCTAATATTCTTCTCATTCGTGATATGCTTCTTGCCGTTGATGTTAGTTAATGTTTTTGACGACAACGTCAAATATCCCGTGGTCCATGTTCTCGCATCGATTCTAGCTTGGGCCGCCAGCGTTATAAATCCATTTCTCTACGCAGGCACCAACAGGCAATATAGGTCTGCATACACGAAACTGCTGAACATCGTCAAATTTAGCGTAACATCCGAATCGAGGCAGGTCTCTGGTTCATTAAAGTCGAGAGATAGAGATAGGGAGCAGTCGGTGACTTTAAAAAATCAAATACAAACGGCGGATGCGTGAATTACTAGGCAGTATTTAAAAGTTTCGTTCCAACAACGTTAGGATTATGCGCAGTGTTTTAATTGAGGCGCAAACTCCTGACATTCCAAACTAGTTGTTGAGGCGATGCTAAAGTGTTATTTAATTTATTGACGAAGCGTTTGTGAGTCCATGACAAAATATAAAGTAGGAAATATTTTGGTGGAGTGGTAAAAATAATTTCAAATGTGTGGTAATATTTGAAACAATTTGTTCACGGTATACCGTGATTTCATGACAAAATGTTGCGTGGGAGAGCTAAAATGAACAACAACGGATGCTTGATTATTAAAATAATTGTAATCATTGAATCTTGAGAGTTAATTTCTAATTTACGCAAATCGTTTACTTGATAAGAGAACATTCCTGCCAAAATTTAATATTACCAATGAATTACGAATTATAAAGACTGATAGTTTTGTTAGAGAAGCGAATAATTATTTTCTGTAGGACGTCCCTAACGTTCTGGTTTATTGGAGGTTTCAACATGGAAAATATAAATTTCAGACTTCACTTTACCTTTATTATTCCACTGTTTCCGTTATTATTTCGGACATAAAGCACCTCAAATTGAAATTTCCAATAATTTCACGGCCGCATTATTACGTCAGAGCAGCTTAGCTTAAGTTATTGTAGTTAGAAGAGAATATTCACGTGCCAAAGAAGGGATTTATTGTTCAAATTTCGTTTAAGTGAGAACTAAATAATGTAAAACCATTATATTGTATATTTTTGTATTTCAGGTATTGTGATATCTATTTTTATATTTACCTTTCATGATCAATATACTCTTATGTGAAGAAGAAGAATTGTATCACTGATTGTACGCAGTTTGATATATAAAATCCTGTACGTAGAATCAGATGACCAACGCGCTTTAAAACTTCATCCATAACCATGTAATAGACGGAAATTTTAAGAATTCAAAACGTTTAAAGTGCGGTTCACTGGTGCATGTAAACAAAGTCATTGTAATGATATCCCAAATCGGTATTGGGCAACGCTCAAAATATTCACTACCTACGTAATATTTCAATTGGTATTGCGTAATATTTCAATTCGGTGTTGCGCAACAATAAAAATTTTTCTCATATTCTGTTATAACCATTATAACTCATATACAGGTATAAATCTCTTGAGGTGAAATTTTCTAAGCTGCCAAAATAATCCTAAAACGGTTTAGTTTTCTATTTTTAAGCGAAACTAAAATTCAGTTAAAAAATTGGTGGAATTAAGTGTATTGGTAGCACTGAAACCACCAGTTTGTTTTTATTCGAATTCAAAACAAAAACACATGAGTCTTTTTGTCAGACCTTCGCAGCAGCCAAGTCATAACAAGAATGTATAAGAGGTAAATTCGACTTATTAAACTCAATTAGAATTGCTTAATGCTTTAAAACGCAGGTGTTTCAGTTTATGTTCAAAATGCGACGATGAGGTTAGTAAAGACAACTACTACATGCCAGGTTACAGCATCAACTACAACGGGACTTCGAGCGGTGGTAGTAGCGTTAAAACTACAGTAGATGTAATACCGATAAGTTACAAAAAGAGGAAGAATGAATCGCCTATTTCGAGGGATGAAATCGCGAAGAGGTGCAGTATTGCCATTGAATGCAAAGGTCAATTCGTTGGAATTGAAGGACATCCAATTATGAAATAAATCGCATGAAAATATAATGATTTGAAGGAGTTTTCAGTTGGAATAAGGTTGAGTTCAGAGATCCTCTGTGGTTCAGTAGAAATGTTTATTTCTCGATTTAGAGGGTTAATTTACAAATTGTTTCACTTATTTAAGTAAATGATTCTCCCAGATTCACATATGACTTAAATCACTTTCCCTAACTTACTCTAGCGAATTCCTTATTTACAGCTCACTAAATATCTCAATACAATAAAAACTGAAACAAAATAACAAATAAAATATTTACATTCTCCACAATAGCTACAAAAATAATAAAATTATACAACTTGTTAAACAACTCTATCTCTGTAAAACGTCATTAAAGAATGGGTGATGTTATAGCCACCAGCTAAACTGACTATATAGAATAGAACTATGATTGGTAGAGTCCACAGGATCAGCTGCGTGCGTTGCAGGAACTGCAGCGAGCTGTATCCCAAAAACGTAATATATACGTAGTAACACATCGCTATCAGCCAGAAGGTATTGCCTAGGAATCTCGATAAGAACCACTCGTGGCTTATTAAACCTGTTTGAAATGCGAACAAAACATACAATGAATCTCAATATATTCAATAGAGCCAAACTCACCATTATAGAAAAATAATTGGCAGAAGTGCAATAACGTCAACGGAGGACAGAAGGCGTTCAAATGGACATCAAACGCATATCCCCATTCTACGTCCTGCTCTTGACTAGGGCGGAAATACCTATTCAGGATATACCTGTAATCACACAATTTCTATGGTCAGAATAGTGTACTCTCGTGATTTCAAATATAAAATACGATCATCAAACGTTCGCATTGAAAATTACTCTTGAAAATCCTTTTGTAAAGAAAACGGACTCTTAAAAACCAGGACTTCAAGGGTACAAAACATTTTCTTTTGATGAGTCTAACAAATATAAGATTGAGTATGCACCAGAAAATCGTTGCTATCACCAGTCCAACAGCGATGCAATCCACAAAAACAACGTAGAGCAGGAAATTGATAAACTGCAGCAAACCTAAACGGAGTACTATTGCGAAACCAACTGATGTCACTGTAACAATTAACACTTAATAATAAAACGATTTGCAGGAAGTATAAGAATAACACATTCTCAATACTACACTCATAATACATACCACAGAGCCACGCTGCAAAAAGGACTAGAAAAGCAGGATCATCTCGTGCAAATTGCGATTTGGTTTCTAAAACAAAAGAACGCTTTAAAATTCGATAAAATTTTACGATGTAGGAATTTTATTATTACGTTTTCTGTATTGGAAATTCCTGTACACCTTCTGCGGAGCAATAAGTAAGTACAGCATTTGCCAAAACGCAAACTCGAAGTCCATTTGATCGAACTTCAGCATTCTCCGTAAGTATTTATATCGTTTAGTAGCAGCGGACATGCAGCTCTTCGAATGGTTGGCGGGTAGTGGCAAAGGTGATGAACTTTTCATGTTGTAAGTCATATTATCTCTTATTTGCACCGAAATGTTTGTTTTACCTATACCAGGCGTATATTCGAGTCTATTTACGACATAACCTAAACAACTAAAACCGAAATGGAACCATTAAGTAATAAGCGTGACATATCGTTCAATCGTGATGAAACCTACCCTATATTTGCGATTGCTTGCGGATAATCACATTATATTCGCTAAAATTCGACAAAATACGAATTTGTTTGACATTTGATGACGATACATAGCAAACTTCACGTTGATAAAAGTAACTAAGCGTGAAGTTATATGCGAATATGACGTAGCAACGAATATGATAGGGATTTTTCTGTGGGACCCCTCGTTTACATAGATCCTTTGCTGAAATTTAGACCATACACTTTACCACAATACTCTGATCAAAGTGTCAATATTTGTAAAGACAAGGAGTATCATATACTCCTTGCTTGTAGTCCCTAATAGATAAGTTAAATTTTCTTACATGATCACCACAAGCAGTGGCAACTAAAATGTTCCTCGTAGTTTGTTTCGTTTAACCTGAGAGCGCATGCGCGAGAACTGTCAGTGAACTGTCAAAGCTGTGAACCACGAGACTTCATTTTATCTAAATCAAGAATAATTTGTTTGCTTTGGTTGGTGTTTATTTAATACGTGTGTTATTCATATGAGTATAATAACTTTTTTTATTACTAGTTAAAATATCGTTTTCATATTGAAAAAATTAAATTCGATTCGTTTGGTGTTATTTCGTTTGTTGACTGTTCAAATGTTATTATACTCTTCATTGTTTATTTATAAATAGAATTTGAATGGTTTATTTATGACTCGTCACTTATTTACTGATGATATTTCTTCACTTGTTCAATGATGATACTTCTTAATTTATTTGAAAATGATAAAACGCCTCTTTTTGATTGGTAAATAGACTGTCACTTGTTTGTCGAAGAAATATCTGTCACTTCTTTATTGATGAAATGTAACTAGTGCACTTGAAATGTAAATTATAATTTTTCATTGAACTGTTACTGTTTTATTGAGAAGTCATATGTTTGTTGATGAATTACTTATTTATTTACTGGTCGTATGTCATTAGTTGTTCATTTAGGAATTGAATTGCCTTTTCCAGAATTGCCATAAAATGAGTTCTTGGTATGATCCGAGATATCCTCCACCAAACTATACACCCGAAGGTTTACAACCACCGGGAGTGGATAATTATAACTATCCACCTCCTGTCGTTAGTTACCCTCACAATCAGTATATACAACCACCTGCGCACTTATACCAATACCAGCCAATTAACTACAACTACAACGAACAAGAATCTAATGAACTGGTTACTTTGAATGATCATCGACCTATGGATTACCTAGAAGAGTTAGAGGCGTTTAGGCGAGGTCGGAATCAAGCTAGTTTCGATAAGGAAGATTGGAGGTTAGTGATGATTGTTTTCCATAAATTGTATTAAGAGGTGGTGATATAACCGTAGAGACAGATTAGTTTTTCATGCCACACTTATTAGTGATGACATTCATATTCTATTAACAGACGAGATGAGTCGTACTCTGACCGCCCATACTCGGAAGTACCGAGACATTCAATTCCTGGGGAAACTGACAAATGGTATAACAAAGACGATATAAGTAGCGAGAGGCAAAGAAGGCGTAGGAGTGATAGATCAAGGTCGAGGGGGCGCTTGAGGAGCTGCTCATCGAGTAGATCGAGTAATCTTCGTAAGAGTAGATCAAGAGAAAGGAGTAAGTCGAGAGACGTGTGCAAAACCATCGCGCAAAAAAGAAATATATCGCAAGAAGGAAGCACGTTGGGGGAATCGAAACGGCTACATAGAAGAAGTTTAACGCGCGAGAGAAATAGTTCTCCGAAAGAACGGAACATATCAAGAAGTAGGGATAAAAGTAAATCCAGGGAAAGAATGAGACGGACTAGAGATTGCAGGTCAAGAAAACGAAGTGTTTCCCGTGAGAGAGCTTCAACTAGAAGTGGTACGATGGAACGGAGTAGGACAAGTTACAGAGTTTCTAGAACACATTCACCGAGTCGACTCCCACCGAGAGAAAGAAGAGTCCCCAAGCATTCTGGATCGCGCGGTAGTACAACCCACCAAGCGACGGAAAGAGACAGGATTTTGGAAAAGTGGCGGCGAGATTACTGTTCAACTCGGGAGGAAATTAACAGGAAAATCGAAGAAATTACAAAGAAAACTAAAGAGGAAGGAAAAGAAGAAGAGAGGAGAGTTTGGATTCGTTCAACTCCTGGAGATTTGTACTACGAACGGGATCCTGCAAATCCCGCTGTGATAAGAAGTACTGAGAGGCTTACTGCCCTGAACAAAGTTTTCAAAGAAGACTTGGTTCTCCGAGCAGAAAAAATCAATGCTTCCAAACCAAAATACATTCCTCCACCGCGGAAGAACCGCGCCCGTGTTTGCAAACACAAGTCCGAGCAAAACAGTAATTCTTCTTCCTCTGAAGAAGACTTAACGGATGAGGAAGACTGCAGCATGGAGGAATTGACACGGAAGCAGTTGCACCCGGATCGTTTGCATCCGGAAATGTGGTACAACGATCCCGGGGAAATGAACGATGGCCCACTCTGTCGATGCTCTAAGAAATCCAAGAAAAGCGGTATCCGTCACGGAATTTATCCTGGGGAAATGTTCTTGAAGAAATGCGACAAGAACACCAACAACGCTGGGAATCTCCACCATTATCGCATAACAATTTCACCTCCAACCAACTTCTTAATCAAAACGCCCACTATTATCCAGCACGACGGACACGAATTCATATTCGAGGGTTTCTCCATGTTCTCGCATTTTCCTCTCGAGAAGTTGCCCACGTGCAAGATCATTCGGTTCAACATAGAGTACACTATACTTTATATCGAGGAAAAAGGGCCTGATAATTTCACCATTCGGGATTTGGACCTCTTCCATGATTACTTGTTCATAGAAATCCTGGAATTGGTTGATTTGGACTTCAAAGCGGCCGGGGATAGCACAGGTTGTGCGCAATTCCACTTCATGCCTCGGTTCGTCAGGGAGTTGTCTAATAATGGTGAGTAATAATTGTGCACTTCCTAGTTGGATTTATAATATTGGGTGATGTAGGTCGGTGGTCTCCAACTTTTTCACACTTACGCTGGTAAATATTCTGTTTGTTGCCAGCAGAATACATTTTATATGCCTCTATACTTATACAATTGGTGAGGTTATGTAGGAATCGTGTACGAATGCAGTCGCGTTTCAGGAAAAGAAATACTCTCCATGAGCCAGGTTCTCCAGTACCTCCTAGACAATTCCCTACCGCTAATAAAGGAATCCCAGTTAGCTGAAATGGTGGCGATGAGTCAGTACGACTGGCAGTCGTACGCGGATGAAATAAAAGGCATGATTGTGTCGTACCCTGGGAAAAAGCCGTGTTCCGTCCGAGTGGATCAGTTAGATAGGAACATTGATCTGCAGGAAGCAGGGAACTACAGGTATCCGGAAATAGTGCATTTCGGGATACGTCCCCCTCAGTTGAGTTACGCAGGGAATCCGGAGTACCAGAAGGCTTGGAGGGATTACGTGAAGTTCCGCCATCTCTTGGCTAATATGTCGAAGCCTACTTTCGAGGATCGTCGGAAGTTGGAGGCTAAGGAGAATAAGTTGCAGGAGATGCGCACGCAAAGTAAGATGAAGAGGGATGTGACGGTGGCTGTGTCCGCTGAAGGATTTTACCGAACGGGGATTATGTGCGATATTATACAGCACGCCATGTTGATTCCGGTGTTGGTGTGCCATCTTCGGTTTCACCGTTCTTTGAATTATCTTGAGGAGAAGATAGACTATAAGTTCCAGAATAGGGCTTTATTGCAACTCGCTATGACTCATCCTTCGTACAGGGAGAACTTCGGGACTAATCCGGATCATGCGAGGAATAGTTTGACTAATTGCGGGATAAGGCAGCCGGAGTATGGGGACAGGAGGATACATTATATGAATACGAGGAAACGGGGAATAAACACTCTTATAAACATAATGAGTCGATTTGGGAAGCAGACTGAAACTGAGTCGAACATAACGCACAACGAGCGTTTGGAATTCTTAGGGGACGCTGTCGTTGAATTCATTTCGTCTATCCACTTGTTTTTCCTCTTTCCGAATTTAGAAGAAGGGGGTTTGGCTACGTATAGGGCTGCCATAGTCCAGAATCAGCATTTGGCTGTTTTAGCTAAGTATTTGGATTTGGATCAGTATATGCTTTATGCGCACGGATCGGATTTGTGCCATGACTTGGAACTGAAGCATGCGATGGCTAACTGCTTCGAAGCTCTAATGGGAGCTTTGTTCTTGGACGGAGGGATAGATGTAGCTGATAAGGTGTTCGGGCAGACTTTGTTCAAAAACGACCCTTCACATCGCGGTCAAGTTTGGTTCAATCTTCCCAAGCACATCCTTCAGCAGCAAGAGCCGTTGGGAGATAGAGGTTGGATTCCCAAGTTTCAGATGCTTCAAAAATTGACTGAATTTGAGACAGCTACTGGCATCGAATTCAACCACATAAGGTTACTTGCGAGAGCTTTCACCGATCGGAGCGTCGGCTACACCAATTTGACTTTAGGATCGAATCAGCGGCTCGAGTTTCTCGGGGATACTGTTCTGCAAATTATAGCTTCCAATTACCTCTACAAATATTTTCCTGAACATCACGAAGGCCACCTGTCGCTGCTACGCAGCTCTTTGGTAAACAACCGAACGCAGGCGGTGGTTTGCGACGATTTGGGAATGACAAATTATGCAGTCTACAGCAGCCCGAAAGCAGACTTGAAAACGAAAGACAGAGCTGATTTGCTCGAAGCGTTCGTAGGCGCCTTGTATGTCGACAAAGGAATGGAATATTGCGAAACTTTCTGTCAAGTAACCTTATTCCCCCGCCTCGAGGTGTTCATCATGAACCAAGATTGGAACGATCCCAAATCCAAACTACAACAATGCTGCTTAACTCTACGGACAATGGACGGCGGAGAACCCGATATACCTGTGTACAAAGTCATCGAATGCAAAGGCCCCACCAACACTCGCCTGTACACAGTAGCTGTTTATTTCCGGGGAGAACGTCTTGCTCATGCCATGGGCCACAGCATCCAAATGGCCGAGATGAACGCAGCTAAAATGGCTTTGGAACAGTCACAGCACCTCTTCCCTCAATTGGACCACCAAAAGAGGGTCATCGCCAAAAGCATGAAAAAGCAAAAGTACCCGAACGACAAGAGCACCTCTAGTGGGGAAACCACGAAAATTTTCAATTTGAGATCGAAAAGTCCTACCAGCTATTCAAGGAACAGGTTCAAGTCCGAGTCAGGTTCCGAGGACGACTCCAACTCATCCGTTTCCTCCAGTTCAGATAAAGATCGTTCTCCCAAACGCCGCAATTATACAGACGATGAAAGTGGCAATTCGGAAGACATGAACAAGCTCGACGAGTGGGAAGATAGGAGAGCACGTAAGAAGTCGAAAGACAGAAATGTACGTTGCAAATCTAAAGGTCGACGTGACGAGTCGAGAGATGCAAACGAATACAAGTCTAGAGATGAAAGTGAATGTGACAAGTCAAAAGACGGAAATGAATATGAAAAATCAAGAAATGCGAGCGAAGGTGGCAAGCCCAAGGATGAAAATGAATCAGACGAGTCGAGAGATACGGGAGAATATGGCAAACCAAGTAATGAATATGTTTGTGACAAGTTAGGAGATGAGAGTAAATGTGACCAGTCGAAAGATGGGAATGGGGTTTTCACATCAATAAATTCGAAGGAATGCGTTAATGCAAATAACAGTGACGAGGTTGAAGATTCGAAGGATGGGAATGAGACTGGGAAAGAATCAGTTGCGAATGACAAATGACAGCGAAAATAAATAGAGATGAGTTGAATTTTTTCTATTTTTATTCCTCAACCACGAGCCCGTTCATCCTGACAACAATTCCCATTTCTTTTCAATCGAACGACAATAAATCTAACACACAAAAACTTGTAGAGGTGCCCCAGTTATCAAATGTGGATTGCGCAGTGGATCGCCTATGCTTGTGTGCGCAAAAATTACCCCCACCGGCATTTGTTAACCGGGACACCTGTACACTTAAACGTAACGCCCGATTTCCGCACATGGCCACACGAGACTGTCCTTCAAGCGCTTCCCTCCTCTATCAATAATTACTGGGAATAACATCAATGGTGAGAGAAACGTAATATTGGAAAAGGAGTTACAGGACAAAATTTTATCAATTCCAACATAAACTATATTTCATGTATTGAAATAATTCATAAACATAACAGAGAGAAGTAATGTAAGTGGTTGGTTGAACTTGATCATTCCTACTCCTCCACCGCAATCTTTTATTTCTTTCTCCTGCAATGAAAACATACATTTTAGTGCACAAAATCGGCTCTTAAACTACTAGATCAGCGGCTCCTAAGGTTCCTCTAAACCTGGATTGAGAAACGCTGACCTGATCTAGACTACAACTGACATCACGTATCTTCTTTTAAAAATAAGCCGAGGAAGTTAGTTTATCTTGCAACAAAAATTAAATTGGTACGTACAGCAGGATGTTCGTTGAAGCAACCAGTCAACCTCCTCCTAGGCAGCTTGTTCAAATTCAATTTCTGGCAAGGATACGTGGCGTTCTCGTATTTAATTTCCTCTGAGGAAGCGCTAAATTTGGAGTAGCACTGCTGCTGCGTCGCATTCACAGCCACCAAGAGCAAATTGCTATAGGGAATCCTCTTTATGAAGAACGACCTCGAACAAGATTTCTTAACTTCCCCCGAGTACCCATTCCCATGCAAGAATTTGTGCTGCTCCAGAACGAATAAATCTCTTTTCGTATCGCACGGTCTGTAATCCCTCACAGGTTCCACGTTTACTCCTTCAATATCATCATAATCATCCGCAAACACCCAATTCGCGTCCCAAAGTTGATGCAGGTTCATCTCCACGAACAACCACAACACTCTACTCATCACGAATTTCGCAATACCTTTGATGATATCGAAAGGCTGTAAAGTAGTTGGATAAATGAGGAACGAATAATAGATCGCGTTCGACTAACCATTGGGATTTGAGTGGCGTCGTTCATTTCATCCACATCATCGACGCATACGCCTTGGAAGTCGTAGAGGGTGATTTTTTCGAAAATTTTCTCTTGGAGCATGGCGTCCATGACGGCGCCTTCAACTTCCCCGAAGAACCGTCCAGTGTCGTTTTTATCATGGGATACTAAAACGTAGCCGCTGCTGTCCACTATGTAACAGTCGAGTTCTTGACCGCAGGGTCTGCAGTCTAAGCACTGAAAAGAATGGTAAGTATTGACAACTGTTTGTGAAGGAGCCTATTTGTACACCGCCATTCTTCTTCATTCCCAACTTGAAGTTTTATTTAACAAATATGAAGTTTCTTTATTAGTATTACCTTTCTTGTACATGTTAGGATTATTTAAAGAGTTATAGAATGCAGGTTCTCTAGTAGAATCATAGAATTAGTTGCGGAACACAAACATGTTGCTTGTGGTGAATGCGTGCGTTTCTAAAATTTCGCCCATTTTATTAGTGTTAGTAGGAATTTAAATTGGTAACAAAGAGGCGAATTTCATTTGAAAAAGGGCGAATTTAATTTCTGGTTAGTGTAATATGAACAAACAGGATCCGCAAAAGATTGTTTTTGGAAGAGTATGATTTGTAAATCACACGAAAATTACTTACACCTCCTCCTGATGTAGTTATGTTGAAGAAGTTCTTTTCGAGATGAGAATGTGAAAACTGGAAGCCAACAACAGAACCAGGCGCTTCCATTTTGTTATCTTTGGGAAAAATTGCGTAACTCCCCGTTACTAAAATGTCCTTTTGCGCCCCGGAATCGAAAGGGACTGAGTACACGAACGACTCAGGGTCGTACTGATGTTGGAGTATAGCGCTTTTGTACCAGTTTTCATTCACTGCTCGAGCGTGTACATCTCCAAATTCTCTGTAAATTGGATACATTGTCTCACGAGCTGAACATAAAATTATGACATAGAGTATTCAATTGGATGGAATAATTATGGGAAACCTACTTGACAGTATTATTCTCGTCCTCCCCAAATATGTATTCCCATCTAGTTAAACCACTCATAGTGGCGACGAATCGTAACGTCGCGTTGAATTTCAAGAAAATAGCTTGCTCCCTTTCGTCTCTGAAAGTCCACGGCTCCTTGAACGCTTCTAGGGTGCTCTTTGCGTCGAATATGAGTCGCTGAATTAGTTGCTTGTCACAATAATAGTCGTTTTCGTGCAGAAATGCTCGTCCACATTCCACTGAATCAAAAGCAACGTTAGGAATTCAAAAAAAAACAATAAATGAAGAGTAAAGTTGGAAGAAAACACAATTATACTCTTCAAGTGACGAATAGATGAAAAATGACTAATAAAATGCCCAGTGGTGGACCATACCAGCATCTAAATCCAAATCAATGTCGAAATCAAAATCCTGATGTTTAGTCTTATGCATTGCCTCATACTGCCGTTTCCACTGGAAATTGGGGTCTTTCATCCTCTTCAAAAAGTGCAGGAGCTCTTCCTCTGTATTATTGAATTCGTGACCCTCCAAATAGTGATATTTACAGTAAACCCACTTAGGGTGGACCTTCCAATTGCTCCCTTCGAAAAAGCTCTCGATTGCAATTCCCGTGTGCTTATTCTTCTGGATTTCATCACCAACCTCAATAATATTTTTCCCGTAAGAACTCGGCAGAGCCATGCCTATAGAAAACGGCGTGTTCATGAGGGGCGCGAAATAATAATCGTATATTTCTTTGGACACCCTCCGGTTATCATCGTAGTGATATTTGAGCGTGATGTTGTGGAGGGAACCTTTTGTTCCATTCACCAAATTCTGCCGGAGCTCCCAAAGCCGATCGTTGATTACACGCGGAGGAAGATCATCTATGTACTGTTCGACTTCGGTTAAATCAACGCTGTTGTAATTCTGCTTCAGCATTCCTTCAAACTATAAAGTACTCCACTTGAACTAAATTATTCTTTTTTCTACATTATCATATTTAAATAGATATTTTTATATTACTTCCGCATTTCAAAATTATTTTCAATTAAAAATACTCAACATTAACAGTAACACATTGAAATATTATAACATACAAACACATGTAACGTATACAAAATTCAGAATAAGTAAACAAGTATTCTTACGACAGGGCGTAAATCCGGATGCATCAGAACGTAACCGTTATTACTGACAACAAAAAGGTACCCATTCACACCAATCTAAAATTTTAGAAAAATTAGTTTAATATTTCACATAAGCACACACAGACTCGCCCGTACCTTATAAGGGAAAGTTAACTTTTTAATGTCATCAATAGGCACATCAGTTCCAGCGACACCCAATAAATTGGCAACTCTCGTAGCGTTGTTCTTGTTCACTTTTTTGTCGTAAGCCGGAGCAGCTACTGACGTTAATAATCTATACGGTTCGTTAATTAAATTATCCGTTTCGTCATCATACTGTAAGTTTAAAAAAGTATAAGTTCCATTTCCTATAAAAGTTGATAATCTGCACAACAATCCCTTAATTGCACAAAAACTTATAATTTCTGGCTATTACAAAATCCAATACGCATATTATTTTCTGCTTGAAACATATAGAATAAAATGAAGGGATACTAACGGTTATGTCGTCGTAGGAATGTGTCCAAGAAGCGGGATGTTCAACCTCTTGTAAAACGAGTGGTCTAGCTATGACCGGAATGTATTTGAAAACGGATTCAGTCACTTGTTCAAGAGTTTGCACGTGACTAAAATAACCTGACAATCGTGAAAGAGGATTAATATGAAAATTTCCCAACAACTTCCACATCTACCTCTATTTGAGCAAGCCATCTCCCAAATATCCTCGACATTCGAAATTTCTTTTCCTATTAGATACGTAAAAATCCTGACTGGTTTAATTGTGCCGTTTTGCATTGAGTTGAACTCCTCAAAGACTTCTTTGAACGATTCTGTTACACCATCAGTCACCAACATGATGGCTTGGTTGCAGTGACTAGCGTCTGTTACGCATCCCCGTTCTTTTCTGTACTAAAATTAGGATATGGCATTGAGTTTCCAAACGCAGTATTTTTAGTTTCAATTTTCAAGGTGAACGGAATTAACCTAATTCCATATCTCGATGTGGAATTGAACTTTGCAAATACGAATGATATAATAATTAATTTAAGATAATTCGTTCTAGAAATTGTCGAATGAAATATTATTTAATAATGACTTTTTCGATAAATAAAATTTTCCTTTTTTCTTATTAACTATACTATTTTTATACTCTTCAAAACGAAGTTTTTTTATTTGTACGGAGAGTTTTTTTCAAGTAGGTATTTGTGCCGAGAGTTTTATTTGCATCACAACCCCAAAAGAAAGATGAAATTAACTGGATCACTCACTCGCATCAGCAAACTCAACGAAACATTTAAGGCTTCAGGTAAATTGGATTTTTCGTTTGGCTCCAGAAATTTAACAGCATGCTTGAATATTTCCACATTTTCTCTTGTTGCTTGGATGAGCATATTTTCGTAACATGGTATTGTGTAATTGACGTGTGTCGAGTAATTCAAAACGTTGATGTAATCATTGTTGGAAAATGTGTCTAATATACTGAACACGGTTAGCGCTGCTATGTGTTTTCTCATACCTGAAAATATAGAATTAGGTATAAAATTTGTCATCATCACATTCCCAATCCCAGTACATCATTATTCTTAATTTATTTATATATATTTCTCAATTTTATTGTTGAACGCCAGCTAAGTGATCATTAACGAACACTTTTCAAGCTAATTTTCTATGGGGTTGGATATTGAGGCAGAAATTACCAGCCATTGATCCGGAGTTATCGAGAAGAATAATAACATCTTTAGTGCATGTTGCTGCTTCTATGAACCAAGTCCTTATTCTAGCGTCAAATAAAAACCATAAGCGATTACGCGAGTCAGTCATGTCATCTTCTTCCGGGTCGATGTGTTTCCATTTCATTGCTTTAAAGAGGATTTTCAAACACAATAATTAAGATTTAATGTTATTTATTAATATTTACCTGGGTAATGTCGCATTATGCCAGATGAACTAGCGAAGTATTGCCATGATAAAGAAGGATCTGATTTGTAATTTTGGCGAAAGACATCATCCAAGGCTTCTGTCCATTGAATGGCTGCTTGGGCATCAGGATCTGTTAACAAATGCGTGTACCGTAAAAACCTTACGTTGAAACCTATAAAAAATATAGAAAAGGAAAACTTACATTTATCCCAAACGTTCGTAGGCACATGAACACTGCTATGATTGGTATTGACGAAAACGTTATAAAAATGAGTGTCGTTATTTAAAGTCATATTGTAATAATTTTCAGATTCCTCTGATGCTTCCTCGCCTTCAACAGCTGAATACCTTGAATTATAATAGGTGAAATTTGTTGATTCCGTTTCGTTGTATTCGAATATTTCGGCTACTTCTTCAGCTTTACGAATGATGCACTGCAATTAATCAAACAATATAGGAAAACTAATGAGAATTGTCCAGTGCCGATTTTAGTGCGAAATATTTATTGTTATTAATCAGCGTGAATTGTTCGAAATTCCAGTTTACGTAGAATCCCATACGTTAATAGCATCCATTTTTCGGTCCATCATCCTCGCAATATTTTCCACAATTTCAGCCAATAACTTCTCTGGCTGTTTCTTCTCAATTTGGGCATTATAAAGGGAATATCTCTGTGGATTTGGAAAGTATACGCAATTTAAAATTGAGAGATAGAAAAATTGCAATGCACACGAAAATTCCTACCACTTACACTTTCTATCTCAGAACTTTTTGTAATGAATTGACCTAATTGCCACAATTCTTTGCCCAACTTATCCGCCCAACACCCAACGCTGAAAAAATATCGAAACAATGCGAATCATTTTTTTAATGACATTAAAAATTGCATCATACTGTAAAAGTTGGGTTAGTAATTATTACTTAAACTTACCATTCGTCTTGCGAAGAGCCGTTAGTCAGATCTGTAACATGAATAAACACGAAGAAAACAAGAGAAAGATTGACCGACAATCTTCCCAAGAGTGACATACTTCTTCCGACATTAAATTAAAGTACAAGTAGAATAAAACGGTTCCATTATATTTTTAGACTAGTTTGGTTGGTCCGGGCCAAAAATAAAGTGCTGGACTGATTTTCCGCTGCCGTTTTCACTGTAATGTTGGTTGTATAACAAGCAAGCGCGCTATATCAGGATTTGAAAATTTCAATTGGATTATGACACAAAATTCGAAGCTTATCTAAGTTTATTGTAATAAATAGTAGAATACAATTTAATACGATGACAATACTAAATTACAGTGGGATTATTAAGCTTGCTTCACAAATCTTAAATTTTATTTCTATTATTTTTTAGAAATTAAATTGATTTATTTTATGAATAAATATTAAAAAAATATCAAATTGCAGGGAATGCGATTTCGATTTAAATAGCATCTACTTTCGATTTAATTATAGTGTAGTACTCCAAGTCTGATACAATCCAAGACGCACGTCTAAATTTCGGGGTAACAGGGCCGGCTTCAGGATTAAAAATTTGGATAACGCGAAGATCCTAACGAACAAAATTATTAAAATGTTAGAAATTTTAGACTATTTGCTACAATTCCAATGTTCTGTTCCGAATAAAATGGAATGTTCTAACCCTATATTCACGTGGAGTTAACGCATGGAAAGTACAATACACCAATTGGCGTAGCTCTTCGAGTACAATGTCTGCTAATTCTGATTGAAATGTTGTTCTATTTTAATCAGATTGTGATGAGAAAAATGTGTTACAAATTCTCCTGCGCACGCAGACACTAATTACCTTAAGCCAAATCGAAAGAGAGGCATTAGTCACTTAGAACATACTGATTGGAGTGGTACCCTCAGCACCCTAAGTAAGCTCAATCTAACTAATTAATAGCATATTACTCTATGGGACATTCGCTGCGAGTTGCAAAGTTGAAATTAGTCTTGCTAAACTGTGCAAACCTAATTAAAATTTCCTAAATTCACGGGATTGTATGAAATGTATTGAAATATGAAAATTATTCTTTTAAAACGTTGTTTTGAAGAGTAATGTAAAGGCATATAAATTTTAGACTCGACTCCTTCATCAACATCAAAAATGGCGGATGAAGAGGAATTGTAAGTAAAATTTCTAAACAATTTTGGATGGATATGTATATTTAAAGCCTATCCGAAATGAACGGTTGAACGTAGCTTATGCCATTTTTGATCTGTTTGAAATCGTAGAGATTCTGGAGATCCAGAGTTCATCAAGAGGCAAGACCAGAAGAGGTCTGAATTAGATGAACAGCTTAGGGAGTACATCATGGAGTGGCGCAAACAGCGCATAAAGGAACAAGAAGATCTGAAGAACTTGAAGGAGAAACAAGCGAAGAGGAAAGTGACCAGGGCGGAGGAAGAGAAGAAACAACAGGAGCGGAAGAAGCAGGAAGAAGAGCGGAGGGTTCGGGAGATCGAGGAGAAGAAGCAGAGAGACCATGACGAGAAGATTCGGCGTTTAGAGGAGGCAGAGAAGAGGCGCCAAGCTATGATGCAAGCACTTAAAGAGCAAGCCAAAAATAAAGGGCCCAATTTCATAATCAACAGGAAACAAGCCGTGAGTCATAGGTCTAAATTCAATAGGATTGAGGCACTTTAGGACCAATGACAATGGCGCGCCCCATTTCCGCATGTTAATCCGTGTCGTATTCAATTTTTTCCGGATTGTTTTCCATGAAGTTTGAGAAATTGTAAACAAACTTGTTCGCGAGAGGCAAGTATAGTGGAAATATTTCAGGCCAACCTCAACGATGCTCAGTTGGATAGGAATAAAACTAAGGAACAGTTGGAAGAGGAGAAGAAAGTTGCTCTTTCAGTCAGAATAAAACCACTTCAATTGGATGGCTTGACTGTAGACAAGCTAAAAGAGAAGTCTGTGGAATTGTGGGACGCGATCGTGAAAATCGAAACAGAAATTTACGATTTGGAAGAAAGGGAGGCCAGGCAAGGATATGACGTAAGAAAACTGATGGTCAATGTGGCAACGTCATCACCCACTTCTTTTCTAGTTGAAAGAGTTGAAGGAGAGGCAACGGCAACAATTGAGACACAAAGCTCTCAAGAAAGGATTGGATCCTGAAGCTCTTACCGGAAAGTATCCAGTGAGTATTCGTTGAGATGCTTCGATTTCCTTCGTGAAACCATCAGAATCGTAGGATGGAGTAAACACGCGAAAATGAATTTACAGCCGAAAATACAAGTCGCTTCGAAATATGAGCGCCGTGTGGACACTAGATCTTACGATGATAAGAAGAAGATGTTTGAAGGTGGATTCGACAGTATGACGTTGGAGATGAACGAAAAATTGTGGAGGACGAAGCTGGAAGAGTTCATGGGAAGATCTAAGTGTAATAATTTTTTGTATAGAAAATTCATTCTTTTATTACAACTCAAATCAACTAGTTGTTGAAATGATTAACAAAGTTTAACATGGGGACGTGAATTGTATTGATTATTATTATTTTCATTTGATTAGAAAAGTCGTCAAGGTGGAAGGAGGCTGAGTTTTATTATAATGAAATGAGTTCGATATATTCGGATTGTTGGCTTATGTCATACATTCTTGTTTGTCGATAGCGAGACTGCCAAAATGGTTCGGGGAAAGACCTGGCAAAAAGCCTGGGGATCCGGATACACCGGAAGGCGATGACGAAGGTAAAGCAGCCGCTGAAGGAGACGAGGACGAAGAAATTAAGGAACCAGTGGTTGAGAAGGAGTCGGAAACCGAATCTGAAGGCGAAGAGGTTGAAATCGATGAAGAAGAAGACGACGATGAGGACGATGACGACTAGTAGTGGCAACATTTTGACCGATCTATAATTTGCATGCAAATCGTATTCCTGTTATCAGTTGCTGTTTTTTAGTTGTCCTTAATTATAATTACCTGTACTATCAACGTGCATTTATTATTTACAAGTGTTTCCAATTTCCTGCTTAACGTTAACTTATGGAACA
Organism: Hydrochus callosus; assembly: GCA_033557855.1. Lineage (NCBI taxonomy): Eukaryota > Metazoa > Arthropoda > Insecta > Coleoptera > Hydrochidae > Hydrochus > Hydrochus callosus. The sequence continues at coordinate 11,591 of JAUIMY010000232.1, read as the reverse complement.
GTGTTAGTTTGCTCAGTGGTGGCGTATTTGCCCAGGTATAGGCGCCCCGGGTTCGATTCCCCGGCAGGTAACAACATTTTTTACCTCTTATTTTTTCGATTACGGGAAACCTCAATTATAGCTTTCAATTTAAAATAAATTCCAAGACCGACCAATTAATCTCCGGGCTCATTAGTATAATATGATAATTACATCTCTACTCAATAATATAATATTGAATTTCATACATACCTTTCATAGGAATGGCGCATAGTATAAAACACTTCAGGTAGGGTTTGATGTAATATTGAAAATTGAGGATATGGTAATTAAGGGTAGCGTAAAGTAGCATAGGATGAGTTGAAGGTGAAGAAAAAGACCACCATTCAATTTGCTGATATTTATTGGGAAGTTGGGTGTCACATATAAATTTCACATACAAAATTAACGACCGCTAATGCGGCGGGATAGAATACAGGGATCAGGTATGGGGGTTTCTCCCGCTTCGCACTTTGACATTTCTTTATTAGACATTTTCGCTCTGCTCTTAGTCCACCGAACCGATTAGTAGAACAACTTTCCGCGATCGAGGTTTGAGATAGGGCGCGCTAGTTCTCCGTCAGTCCTGATCCCTGCAATTAGCAGACCCCATACTTTCGCCTGATATTGTCAATTTGTTACAAGTACATCACAGAATGATACATTGAAAATTGATTTATTTGCCGTAGACGTAATATTTAGATCTACTTGCGTTTGAAGGTTTAAAGAGAGCAAAAGACATAAACATGCACGTGAACGTATTGTCATGTTGCTTGTACCGTTTGGTTGTTGAACCGGAACCGGACGCGTTACTCTTGATTCGTGTTTTTACTTGAAAAGGCTTCGTCGGTCGTGGCTGAACAACAGCGGCCGATCGTTGGCCCTGAAATCGGCCGGAAGAACAGGAACGGCCGACGGCCCTCGCCTAACCAGGTGGAACGAGATTCTTATTTTCAACATTTACTTTAAATTGACTAAACACTTCGAGTCCCTAAAACTAGTTTAAAACGTTTTTAAAATTTTCAAATGCCTCAACAGATACACATTTCTCATTGAATTTATTGTTGATTATTGTCAAATGTTTTTAATCACTTTGCAGAACTGACGCAACGGGGAGATTTCCCATCTTCAAGTTTAATTTCTCATCACTCCGTTTGATCAAACTGTGGAAAGAGTTTGCTGAATAATGGATAAAGCTCTTGCAAGAATTCACACGGAACAGGCTCATTCGGGGAGTCTTGCAAGAGTACTGTATGATTAATATGCAAAAGAAAAGAGATTTCATGAATATGATAATAAAATATCTTAATTCATGTCCATCGGTAAAAAAAACGATATTAAAGAATTCAAATTATTAAGCTCTACTTCAATTGCCCCCATCCCTACTGATGAAAAACAAAATGAAAACTTTTTTCATAAAATTTAACTCATTTCCACGTTTGGCAACAGTATTCTTCCGACCTAATTTTCAAGATGGGAAATCTCCAGTTGAATTGTCGTTTCCCACAAAAATACCTTTTTTCGTAAAAATTGCGATATCGAAATAGTTGGTGGGATGTATCGCTTGGAAAAGAGGTATATTCGCGGCAACGACCAAATAAATTTTAGTCAAAAGGAACACTTTAAACACGATGCCCCGCGATCCACGATATTTCACCAGAAACCCTAAACTACATGCCCAAACACTTCTAAGGAAGACTTTTTCTCAAAAAATGACTACTTCGCTTAATAAAAGATTGACTTGCAACGCCCGCCGAGTCTATTCTAAGGACTCTCGAAATTCAATGATACTCTAGTTCCAAGCGTCCAGGGATATGTTTGCCATATGATTAGTGATAAAGATTAGTTTAAATTTCCCTCAACAGAGTGATTAGTTCCAGTCGCAGGCGTTACGCACTCCCCCTCCAGGTTGGAATCAGTCTTAAAATCAGTAATCCTAATATTCTAATCAGACTAGTTGAGGTAGGTCAGGTTTCTTCTTAGTAGTCAAGATGATAAACTCCAAGGTCCGATCAGTCGTTTTGGCGATGAAAAATGTTCAACAATTCAGTCAGTCAGTCGATAAATTTCAATTTTAGGATATGTGGTGGTTTTGGGTGCAGGGGTGCCATTTCGAAACGTGCCCTCTAAAACTCACCCTCTTCAGAACGAAGTATGTTGTTCACGTTTCAAAATGCATCCGTGATTTTGGGCACTTCGCTCGCTTCAGCCTTTAAATCTTTAAGGTCTGCTCCAACCGAAGCAATCTAACAAATTTTGCTCCTTCCAGCCTCTAGAGGAACAAAAATATTCGAGTGGAGTGCGACACGTCCGCGACCAATATCATCTCTCCCGATGATATGTTTTATGTACATATATGTATACGTATGCCTCGAACTTGAAACGACAGCCCGCCCCGCGACTCATTACACTTGGGCTCATGCTCCACTAAAAATCCTCAAAAATCCATTCCACTTCCCTCAGCTTCCTCCGTTCTCACAGTCGAAACCACATCGATAAAAATCAGTACCAGTCTTTCGCTAAAGTTTGCCGCGCGAATAAAAGCTACCTAAACCATGCACCGCGAAGCGCTGTCTAACCAATTGACTTATTAATTATCTTATTATCGAAGTTCGCAGGTCATTGTTTAACCTCGCTAAACGAAACCACCGCCACACGGAAACAAACTCCCCCGGTACAACGAAACTCCTTACGAACATAATGTCAGTTTAAGTCGCGCTTTTTTTACACATCGAAGGGTAAATTAGATACGTCGATACGAAAAAATTTAGTGCACGTCAATGGCTTCTGGTGTAAAGCGAGTTGTAGTCTACATTTTTTTTGGGATTTTTACTTCATTTTTAGACGAAGGGATAAGTAACATCGAAGTAGATACAGGCTGGTCATGCCTCTCAGTGTTCGGATCCTGGGTCTTCTAAAGCATGTATCCGTCGAATTCATTCTGGAATAAAGGAGAATTCGTGCTGCCAAGGATTGAAGTCAATTATTTGAAGCCAATGATTTGAAGTCGTTGATTTGAAGTCAATGATTTGAAATCAATGATTCGAAATAATAATGATCGTAAGTCGAATGATCATTTTCCTCTCATAATTTGGCAGCGAACATGTAGGCACGGTACCGTCCGTCAATAATTCACAAGAAAGACTTACATTTAGAAAACTCGTATCAAATATAGAAGAGCTGTGATGGTTGGGCCTGTCCCTTGAATATGTGTAGTCCTGAAGATAGCGGGATTCATCATCAACTCGAGCAGCAGGCGCCAAGATGTCCGGAAAAGCGAGGACTCCATGCGATTCCGGAACGGGTTCCGGGTCGTACAGGTAGTTCAAATCGCGCAAATTCCTGGGTGAATTGGAACTAATTCAAGAAATACAGCGCGAACGCTCATTTTCAAACGAGTAATTATATTTCTCCGCCAGACGTGAAATTCCTTGGGATTATTGCTGAGGAGGCGTCAGATCTAGGGAGATACCGCGGCAAATCTATGCGATTCCCGAAACGAGAGAAAACGGTGCGTGGGAGGAATCGTATCTCGCGGAACAGCGTTGGAAATTGGAAGTTAAAACCGCCCCCGGGGAAAAGTTTAGATGGTGGATCAATCACTTTAAATTTGTTCAAGGTTCGAGTCCATAATGTAATTGTAAATGGAAGGCCTTGTTATTTGGAGCGAATACTTGGAAGTTTTTATTAATAAGATGACACTACTTTTCATCACCATGATTTTAGTGTTGGATTTCCGAATATATTTTCGTTGAAGTCAGGAAGCGGATCAATCGAACTTCCCAATCTCAATGCTGAAATAGACTTCTCTGCACAAACAGAGGGGTTTATTTGAAGCAGCAACGAGAATCGAAATCCAAACGAACCGAAACCGGAAATTGGCAATTCGAAACGGACGTGATTCTCTTTGATATCGAGTTGAAATTCAATGTACCCTCCACCAGAACTTCTCCACTTTAATAGCCAGGCTAGGTGTAATGAGAAATCGTAATGGACAATTTGACCCTAGTCCTGAGTGCAATTGCACATCATCCTTATACAGCCGTCAAAAAAGTTGTAGACTCCTTTCGGTAATGGCCAGTCACTCATAAATCCTTCTCCTTTCAACCAAAACGGATACAATACAACGCGTGGGAGACGATGAAGAGGGTGATAATGGAAGTAATGCAGGGAATGTTAAATTTTGCGAGAGGGTGCCGCTCCTTCAATAAAAAGAATGCGAATGGAAGGTCAATTGTGCTTTTGTTATGCCTCGATCGCCTCGCCCAATGTAATTGAGTTTGAAAGAAAGTCCCTCTCTCTCTCAATTAAATCTTGTTTTTATGCCGAGAAAAGAGGGTGAAAACCAGCCTCCCACTATATTTCAATATCGGTTTCCAAAATTCAATTCTACGGGCCTTGCCCCCTCGCAAACGTATAAAATTCCTTTGTTATTCATGCCGTATCCACCATAATAGCTTCCAAGAACAAAATCTTGTGTACGCCACTGATGATTGCTTGTTTATTCGTTCATTTCTGCAGAGAACGTTGAGGCAGTTTCGCTGTAAACCTTTCTCATGTATGAAAAGTTATCCTTGTTTGTGGAGGCAAAAATCGCATTTTCCCAATTATATTTTTTGGCCTTATTCTATAAAGGACCTAAACCGCGTGCCACATAAGAAATGTAGTACCGCGTGTGACGGAGATAGTCGCCAAGTTGAATTTTCCCGTAAAAATTAAAACCATAGTAACTTGGAGTTGTCAAATAACGGCCAATGGCAGGCAGACTTAATATTTTCATCAATTAAGAGCTAATTACGATTTTTGTTATGGAAAAAGGGCTAATTTATAGTTTATCAACGTAATAAATGTCAAATATGCAAATTTTATCAATGATTAAATTTAATTCACGTTGGTGCAACCGGCCTTCAGTCTATCTTATTACATGAAGGACGTAGAACTTCATGTAATAAGATAAAAAAATATTGGAAAATAGATATTCGCATTCTTCGTCTTTAAGAAGAGCGAAGTTGAGCGTCTTTAATCAAAATTGTTTCAGGAGGAAATATTGTAAGGAGAATCTTGGAAAACCGACGCTAATATCACCGTAAAGTTCAATCCTAGCTGATCAAGCTTGACCAACTCATATAGCTACATTATACTACAACTAAGTTATAGTATAATGGGGCTAAGCCCTAAAAGCCAATGTCGCGTCGAGAGCATACAAAAGATTTCCACCATCCACCTAGATGACTCAAGGAAAAATCAATTTAGCTCATTATCTAACCAAAATAGATCAAAAGGCAACTTTTGCCTTTATTAAAGCGATTGAATTCCCTCATCTCGCGCGAGAGTATCCTAATTGAAAAGCGCTAATAACTTATGCGAAAAGCACAGTCTTTTATGCGCCCACTCCCATTTAATTAATGGGACTTCCCGAAAAAAAAAACGGGGGGCTGAAAGAATTTCCATTGGAAGAAAGTGGGTCATCGTCGGCAAACGAACATCCCAGTGTAGGTGTTGGAGTTCGTAATTACTTCGGAACTCGATGCGGTGTGTCCAATCTCCCCCTGATTGCATGAGTTAGGATACAAATAAACTGCGGGTTGAGTGAGCCAAGTGACGTTTACCCTCAACAAAACTTCCACTAAACTACCAACACCAACAAATTGATAAAAAGGGAGTACGTTCGAGCGTTGCGGAACGATCTGATCGCGAGTGCTCGCCAATCCTGTTAACGGCGGGTCAATTGTGGAGTTTAATCCATGCAAATACAAGATAATCATTTGCATTGTAAAGCTTCCATCAGCGAAATCAAGTCAACCTATTCGAGAAATCCATTCGGTTTACCGAAACACGCACCTGGATACTCCCGCGCATTTCAATCGGATCGGACTGGAACTGTACGTACAATTTGTATTGTGCGGTACATCGTATGTTGCTCATTGTACGTTTTAATTATTGTTTTAGATTGAACGTTGTAGGATTTAATTTTACGTTATGGATTGAACAGTTGAATGGCGCATTAATTGTAATTGTAAGTGTACATTTTAATTGTGCATTGTATATCGCACATGTTGGAATCGTTCGTTCAATGGACAAAACGGTTTTAACATTTAAATAATTCCCTATCTGTTAATGGTTCACTCTGAAAATTGATCCCATTAGTTTAGCTCAAACAGAGGAATTATTTTACTGTTGCATTCCTCGTTATAATTTATTTCTTGTTCCGGAATTTCGGGTACGGGTATTTGCTGTTATAATTTATTATACTCTTCAAAACGAAGTTTTAAAATGCAATTTAGTTTGGTCAAGAACCGAATAATTGGTTTTGTGCTGAGAATATTCGACGTTGAGGGTTGACGTGGCGTTGGAAAGACATCAAGTCCTTATCTTTAAAAATAAGAATTCCCCCGACCCTAGAAAAATGGTGCCAATTGACACCGGGTGCCATATTTGCGCCTTATCAAAAAGGGCCTGCTTCTAATGGCAACCTGTGCCGTTACACAACTCGCATCGCCCTCGCTACGTCAGTGGAAATAATTATCTGAAGGAAGAGGTAGCGTGAATTTACGGGAAACGTATTGAGCGCTTAGGAAACGATTCTCGAGCGACGGCGCGGTAAGAAAATTGGAAAACTCACGCTTGAGTTCTATGCCCTCCAGCGGCGGCCGAATTTCCCGACAACTCTTTGAGTGCTGCCTGCCTGGCAGCCACCTCTTCGGCCATGCGCTGCTCCTGCAGTTCGCGAGCTCTCTCTGTCCTTATCAATTCCTGAAACAGGTGCCCGGAAATTAGGGCTAACTCTCGGCGAGTGGCTGCAGTGTGAAACTCCCAAATGGATCCGGAGACGACTCAACTTACATCCAACTTAATCATTGAAATTTCCGACTTGAAAGTCGATACTGTGCGCGGCTGTAAGCTACGGGATTATAAATCTGCAACTCGGCTTCATGCGATTCCAGCTTGGATTGTTGGTTCAATGTGCATATCAAACAACTGATGTATGTTGAGAATGAGACTATGGGTCTGTAGTCTCTGGTTGAGATCTACTTGGGATAATATTGCCTATATACGAAAACGAACGACGAAATAATCACTAAAAAATAACAACTTGAAGTGGTGAAAGCTAAAATAATGCTAAAACTTCATACAACAAAACGTAAAAATCTCAAAAATAACGAAGTCACGACCCCTTTGATTTACAGTTTTTATAACTAGCTGGAACTTCTGAATTTATCATATTAGGCAGAGCACATGTTGAATGAAAATTTGGACTAGTGCGAGAGGAAAGGTGTTGCTTCCTGCATGGCTGAGTACTTACTTTCAAGTGTTGGAAACTTCCACTTTGAGGGGTGACGGTCATCTGAGAAACGTGACCTCCCCCAGGCAATCTGAAAGAAGTGACCCTCCTGCGCGCCTCTGTTCCTTTGTCGACGTTACCAAACATCCTGGCCACTTCTTCAAACGCCCTATTCCGTTCAGCCATATTATGGATGCGAAGTATTGGGGAAGTATGTACTGTGCCGTAGACGGGCCGTTCTCTATACGGCACCCCAGGGCGCATTCTAAAATTGAAACAGAACAATCGCAAACAAAGCGACTGGAAGCCAATAAACAACAGCGGCTTTTCCCTCGTGGAAAGAAATCCCCATCGTCCACGCAGCAACTATGTGAATTGCGGGGGAAAACAATAAACCCTCGAAAAGTCCGTCATTCCGACGCGATGTCCAGATGTGCTTCCTGGTCAAAATCGATTCAAACTTTCATAGTGAATTTGCGGGGCGAGTGGTAAGAGTAGGAAAATGCCATTTGCGGGGGAGGATGTATCCTTGTGTTTGCAGCATTAATTAGATTAGCATGCAGAGATTAATTTGGTTTGGTAATATTGCGGGAGTAACGGACAAAGATCAATTTAGGGAATAACACAAGCGGAACTCAATTCAATCCATGTTATAACGTTGATATAACGACCACAGAACTATTGTATTTCCAGGGTTAAAATAATATTTCTTTCGCGAGAAAACTTCCCAAGTCCGCCCCTCATTTCCCTCCTAACACCATCCGCAGTATAGCGCGAGAACAATAATTGCGTTTTCCCGCGAGAAAGCAATTTCACTCATAAAATGGCCACTTTAATTTCCTCATTAAAATCTCCCTCGGGAAACATTTCACCTAAACAATAGTCGACGGTAAGCCCCATTTCTGGAATTTATTTAACGGACGTTTATCCATAACCGCGTTTCGAAAAGCTCCGTTTAGAGGAAAATTCCTAGACGCCTGTAACAGCTCTACTCTTTGTGTTGTGATGCATCAGATTCAAATTGTTTTTTGTTTGAGGGGGGCTTTAATTCCCGGGAATTTAAATACACCAGGGGCGTTTGAATCGAGAATAATTAAAAGGAGTTTCCGCTTGCGTTTTATTCCTCTTTCAGTTTACCCGATTGAGTTCTTTTCTATTTTTCAATTATTTGCATTTTCCCGTGCAATTTTTTTTTGTATCGCGGTCGATGTCCACCTGTCCGTTTTTCCGCCTTTACGTCTCTGGTTTCGGGTTTGCGGTTTTCGTTTTTCCCTTTTCCTGCTTTCCCCTTCTACAGTTCCCAATTTTCACGCCTTCGAATCTTCCCGTTTTTCCTTATTTTTATTTCTCCGTTTTCTCGCTGTTACTAATATTCTATCTTTACGACTCCACATTTATTCAAAATTCGTAACGCAACCTATTCTTAGAGACGAAGAAAAGTTTACTGAATTCGAAAAGAAGAAGAGCGACCTCTTAATTTAACTCGCCTTTGGAGATCCGAAAACATTTCACGAACATGATTCCAATTAATTCCAGCACCGAATATTTTTCAAATGAGAGACTCAGGAAATTTCTTAATTCCCGAATTAAATGCAGCGAGCCTGTCACGTTTGGCCTGTTTCGGGATTTCCCGAGACCGGTTAAAAGCAGACGTTCTCCTTAGTAAATTTATTGGATTACATCATAAAGCGTTCTCATTAATTCAGGATTTGGGGCGGGAAGAGGGCGGTAGGTCGCGGAATCGATATTACGCAGATTAGGTCGAAGGGAGGGGGCTTTGGTCGTTCGCCTTCATCAACCCCTCCTTCATTAAACCTTCGGCTCAGGATGAGATTTCCGTTGAGCTCATTCATACTCCGCATACGCACATTAAGCTTTGACGAAAACAAATTCGCCCTCACCGCAATGAAACATTGACTTTTCGCGCTTTGTGTGTCGTCCGTAAAATGGCGTTGGGATAAATACGCGTTTATCCTGACTGGAAAATAAATTCAGCTCATGTTCGAACGCGGGGAGTCGGAAAATGAAAAATTGTATCAGAGGCACTATTTCACACCTTCGTGTCATGGACTCCGTAAATTTCACACCGAACACAAACAGAACTGAGTGATGGTACTATAAACCCTTGAGTGAATTAATCTTTCACACTGTTATTGTATTTTTCCAAACTGTATTGTTATGTTGATATAAGACTTCTGAAGAATGTCGATAAGAAATTTACAATGCGATTCAATTTTTATCTGTAAACTTCGTGCATTTATTAATTTATTACATTTAAATATTTGCAAGATTTTGTTTTATTATATTTATTATATTTTTTATTATATTATATCAAGTATTATATTTTTTAGGTTATTTATTCATACATTTCAGTTTGAGTTAGAATTTAATTTTATGTTACCGAAGTCATAACCAGGATTTTCATTCTCCGACATTACCCCGGCTTTTCAGTAAGTAGAAAATAAATTAAATACCTTTGACCAATACTCCTGGTCCTGGCATAGTAAGGCTCCCACACATTGTAGAAGAACGGATCATTGTACGTCGGTATCTCATTGGTTACCTCAGCTGCTCTGGATTGTCTCTTGGAGAATCTCCACATAGCTTTGAGCTCTTCGCAGCTGGGCTCAGCATTGACCGCATCCTTTGTGGAGACAACCTCTCCAACTGCTGCTGCGGCTGCTGCTGCGGCGGCGGCTGCTGCCCCTGAGCCCCTGTACTCTTTATTCCTGGCCACCGCAAACGCTTTAGTTTGTGAGCAAACTATCCACCATAGAACTATTTTCCCCAACAACGAACTCTTTGGCATCTGGAAGAGTACGGAAATATTCAAGTTTTTGTTACAACTCGACCGGATCGAATTCCCGCTCATTTGGTGGAGGCGCCGGGGAATTAAATCACCATCCAAGAAACATCCACTTTCGCATTCATACTCCCTTCAAGTAAATAATTATTTTAATTTTCGTGTCTCCTCCGTTTCCTCCTTCAACTAATTCATTGTATGAGTTTTCGTATTTCCTCCTCTTCTCCCTCCAACTAATTTTGCCCACTAACACAAATTATGTCTAAAAACACAAAATTTGACCACTAACACAAATTATGTCTACTAACACAAATTTTGTCTACTAATACAAATTTTGTCTACTAACACAAATTTTGTCTACTAACACAGATTTTGTCTACTAACACAAATTTTGTCTACTAACACAAATTTTGTCCGCTAACACAAATTGTGCTCTCAATTACGAATTGTGCCCTATCACAATTTGAGCTCCCCAACCTCAGCCGCAATAAACGAGAATGGAACCTTAATTTTTATTAAACGAACGGCACATAGAGCATGATGAAAAGGATTCTGGCTCAACGCAGTCATGAATGGGGCGGTCTAGTTAATGCTATTCATGGAAGTCCGTTCATCCCCCAGTGGCCGTTCCATTCAGATTCAGTTCAGACCGGTTGCACTTTTGGGGATATCGATTCTAAATTCTGGATTCGCGGTGGAACCGCAAAGGCTTCACAGCGGAGATGGAAATTCACTGAATTTACGCGGATCATCTCAATAATTTTACAGAACGATGTCTTATTAAAATAATAAGACGAATACGGTGAAATTCTCTCATTAAATGAAAATCGTAGAATAGAATTTTCTATGGTAAAACGTGGAATTGTATGTAGCAAAATATAGAGTGTAGAGCTTCTAGCGAAACTCAATAATACCTCATTTGATTATGAAGTCAAAGAGCCCAACACGGAGGGGCCAATTTTTCCTCAGTCGATACGTATAACATCAAGACCGTCTTTGAACAGCCATGAATATGAAATACAGTGAAGTAGTCAATTCTTGGCAGAACCTCAGAACCGAAGGTAGAAAATTTTAATTTCTGATCTCAAGTGGTGTATGGTGGAGGCGCCGGGGAATTAATTCATGTCAAACGAAAACACGCCCTTTTACCAACATAGAAATGCGAAAAAATGAGAGCGTGTGTTTGCGAGTGAAGATTTTCCACAATCATATTTTCCCCAAATCCATACTTCTTTAACCGTATGGAATGTGGCAATCGATGATATCCTGTTATGGTGGAGGCGCCGGGGAATTAATTCGTAATGAGAATTTAGGTGTTATATTCCCGTCCAAATAATGTATTGTTAATCAAACCTATGAGTAAATGAACTTAATCACATCAACTATATTATGTATTATCATGGATTAATTAATATATATATATATATATATATATATATATATATATATATATATATATATATATATATATATATATTTATTTATATA
>JAUIMY010000231.1:0-54794 GCA_033557855.1 Hydrochus callosus | reverse complement strand
TGGTGCACAAGCAGGCTGGGCGGCGGAAACCCGAAAAGTTGAGATCACTGGATCCGGGGCCAGTAATTCGACGTGATGTTGGAGGAGAGGTCGGCTGATTGGCTGGGAATCTGGACTGGCACCGACACCCCGGCTGAGATCACGCCTGCAATGGAAAAACAATATCTAATACTATTGTTGATAAACACCCTCCAAAACTTGCTCGTAACTTTGCAGAGTTTGATTAAATTTTAAAAATTCGCACAAATTATATGAGACCTGTACTAGTCCTTCACCGATGAGGATGGATAGTTGAATAACACTATCCCCCATATGATTCCTCTACCTACACATGATGTCAGTTTCTGAACTAGTTTGCTTAACTGTTTCCCCTAGCTGAACAAACGGTGAAAAGTAATGCTATGGCACTCGGCAGAACGACCGTAAATAATGTTGCTGGTTTTATTCTCAAAATCAGGAATTCGAGAGTGTGAGAAGTCTATGAACCTTCCCATTTGGTGAAAATGACAATTGGGCCTTGTTGGCTTCAACTACCCTGCTATTATCCTAACAGGGGTTAACTCACTTTGTAGAGCGCTAAGCCAGACGTATGGTGACGCGGGGTCAAACCCCACTTGGACCAGATTTTTTACATTCTCAACAACCAAATCAGCCTTCCTCCCATATAGATGGGAGGAAGGATGATTATAGAATCATACTTGCATCCCTGTCCAAACCCCAATCAAACGCGTCCCGACAACCCCCCCGGTTGTCCCAGCTTCCGCCACTCCACCAGACGCGAAATTAACACGACGGTCCAATGCCGATCCGCAGCAGCACATGCCCAGATCAGATTAATGAATCTGTTTATGGCGTTCGCAGCGGCATATGCCCCGGATCGGCGCAGCCCATGCTCGGCGGTGGCTGAGGTTAAGTGGCCTCCCGGGGGAGAAGGCAACAAACGAAGCTTGCAACCAGAACAACGGGATCCCCACCCTCGCTTTAGTTCGCACATTATTGAGCGCTTGCCGAGTCGAGAATTGGAAAGGCGCCCCTCGCCTCCTCCCCCCCGAACCGCCCCGATCCCCCGGGCCGCCGCATCCCCAACATGTCATCCTTGCTCCCCCGGGGTTAACTCCGCCGCCTCGCAGCCCTTAACACTGGGCGTCCGCCCCTCCGGGTCTTCGGCACGCCGGGAAGACTTGGGGAGTGAAGGGCGGCTTCCCTACGCCATCGCCATCGCCGGTCTGTATTTGGGAAAGGGGTGCACGTCCTTATTATGGTTCCGTGTTTCCTCCATTTGCTTTACAATGTGCAGATTGAGGAGGATTGCCTTTGGGTGACAGTGAGGGCGATAAAATTCAAATGGTTAAATAATTCATGCCAATGTGCAGACGTATTGTCCTTGCTTTGAATGGATTGGTCTCCTCAACTTCCGGTTGAATCCTCCAGTTATCCGCAGTTATAATTGACGTTAACCCCGAAAACCCTGAATGTCACCGGGTCGCATACTGTCCAGAGGATCAGGTGGATAGCCACTGTCTTCTCAGGAGACAAAAATTAAAGTCATATTACTTTGACCCACCAGTTGGTGGGCTTGCGTCAAGTCCACCAACTGGCGCATGTACAGTGAACTCAAACGACCATGGCTAGTGACCTTGAATCTGGCACTGATCGCGGTAGGGTACGGGGAACTGGCATCATCCAATGCGAGCCGAACGCACGCCCGTCAATGCAATGGGCGCTTGCTTACGGTCTGATCGCCGCATTGCGCGAAGGAGAAGTATAGGTGGGAGTAAAGGAGAAGTAGAGGTGAGAGTGAAGGAGAAGTAGAGGTGAGAGTGAAGAAGTAGAGGTGAGAATGAAGGTGAACTACAGGTGAGAGTAAAGGAGAAGTAGAGGAACACTAAAGAAAATCATCCTCCCAATGGGAAGGCTTTCCCCTAACCCCAACTATCTTGAGCCTAAAGCATCCTTCAACCCGAACCACCCAGTTGAAGGGCGCTCTCCCATCTCCCGAGCGCCAGTCACGGGAAAACATCCCCCGCGCCCCAGAAACCACCCCGAGACGTTCCCCCCTAGGGACGGGTCCTCTAAACTGATCACGGACGATGAAATTTACTGGCTGACGGAAAACTGCGAAAGTTGCTCCTTCTTTATGAGCGACGAGGAGGGCCGGATTCGCGGCGCGGCGCGGCTCGGCCTGTCCCCGACTGCCATTTCAAATTTACATTCCGGTTTACTGTTATTGTTGATGAGATTCCGGAGCGGAGTGTTCCAAACTTCGGAGTCTCCCGGGCCCCGAACTTTCACTATCAATTCCGCGGGTGAGTCCCGGAGTTGGGAGCCTAATACCCCCATGAAACTGGGGTTCTGGGGAGGCGTGCTCATTAGGTGAACCGGGGAGTTGGCGTTGTTGAACAACACTTTCCCATACAGTCGGTTCGAATGATAATTGATGATGGTGCTGTTCGTGGGTTGAGGGGTTCGAACAACACGAGCAATCAGGGTTTTGACAAAGTGGACCTGGAACTGCTTAACCTTGGTACTAAAATAAAAATTGAGTACATAACACTTACCAGTTCCTGTGGAATTTGGTGCACTGGTTGGTGTCGCCGCCGCATAAGAGGGATGGGTGGTTGGTTGTGCATGGGCTACGGCCGGATTGCACGCTGCTGCTGCAGCCCTCGAGTTATACGACGAGCTGAGGGAGTGCAGGGGATCGTGGAACATGTAGGGGTAACCGCCTGGGTCCCGCTGTTGCAGGCAGCTACTCGTTAAACCACTTGACATGGAGCTGAAATCAAATTAACACGAATAAGCCATCGTGCATCCTCCGTCAGTGCACCGACAAACATTTTTACGTAATCAAAAAGAAACGGCCTGACTGAGCTTCGAACCCGCAACCCCTAGACCAGTACCCGTCGATTTATTCCCAGTGATATCACAACGGATATTGATGGCTGTGGTTTTAGGCGAATCATTTCACGAAAAATGATAATATAGACTAGTAGTGTTTAATATTCTCTCCCTTTCGAGCAATTTACGGTACGATTCACGTAATCGCAATGATTGTCCCATCTCAATACAATGGGACAATCATTTTAATACAGAAGAAGTGTTACGTGAAACGTACGAATAGAGTATTACGTGGGTAATACGTAAATTTCTCGAGACATAAGTTTTTTTCTAACGAACTTTTTCATTTTCTAGTCCAAGCCCACTCGAAACACCATCTTCGCGATAATCCCCCTTGAATAAATTTAAATCTGACGCCGCCGCTCCAGAGGCTGCCACTTTTCACCCGTCATTCCGCCTCTCTCGCGCGAAAAGGGGTAAGATGGGGCTGACAAAGGCTCGCCCATCACCGGTAGCATTCGGTAGGACTTTTTAATCGGGGCCTGGGAGACGTCTCGGTCCGCGGGTCTCCCGCAACCAGAAGACGTCCTGCTGAGCTGGCCTTTGCCCGAACGCCTGCCCTGGCTAAGTAGCGGGATCCCGAACGACAGCCTAATCCCGCAGCAGCCGCTGACGTGACGTGACCGCCACAACCACGTCACGTATCCGGAATTCCGACGGACAGACGGACAGCTCTGTTTTGATGCGCGTACGGACGATCCGGATGCGTGACGGCTGATGCGAGTGATAAGCGGGCCAGTACACGGTCGATATTATTGTTGCCTGATTTTCCCACTCGGTTATTCATTTAACGAGCGGGTACGTTGGAGGCAACATGATGTTCGACGCGGGGACGAACGGTATGATTCTGTTAGTTTGAAGATGAAATTCCTTTCTTTTGTGAATGGACCCAATTTAACGTTGAAAAGTCATAGTAACAAATTCATGTGAATATTTAATCCTAAAGGGAGCGATAATAATCGACCATCCCGCCTCAGGTTGTGTGTCTATGCAGACCCGAATCTGCATCCACCATACACTTCCAAGAACAATTACACATGGAGAATTGTCAGCAACATCAGCACGGACAAAATGCATCAGAGCAACAACAATGTGCATTCTCCCAGGGCAGAACGGCGGCGCAATGGCGTCCAACACTCGGTTATTTTGAGTAAATACCCGGGGCGTTATTAGTTTCGATAAGTTCGTAAGCCGGCAGAAGCCACTGTGTAAGAGATTAATTAATCTAGGGCGTAATGGCCTGTAATGCATTAAGGCGATTCGCACTAGGGCCGGGGCATTTCCGAATAGCTTGCACTTCGCCGGCTGGAGCTACTCCCTGGGAATTTATCCCGGCACTAACAAACCGAACTTCACTTCGCCCTCATTTCCATTTAAATCAGTGTTTACGGAGAGATTGTTTAGCAGTGGTTGGTCGTTTTGTTGCATCCGGCTATGTGCACGTAGCATTTTTCGAACGGAGTTTCCCAAACTCTTTCAAACATGGCGCGTTCAAACCATCTTTGGTCCCAAGATTTACATTAGGTAGTCATTGGGTCAACTCATACTTGTCAAAACGACGTTTTGTAGGTATATACCTAACCTTGAAAACAAAGTATTGTTCTAATCATTATCTCACCCCTTAAAAATCATTTATTATACCTACTCTTCACAACGAAGTTTCTTACTTCAAATTCATGAATACTCGTTAAAGATTCGTTCTTATAGCAGCAAGCCGCCTGGCGGTTACGTTCGCACGCGTATTTAAAGTGACCATACGTTCTGGAGCTTACGGGCTTCACGGAAATCATCGTGATTTCGAAATATCTAACTAATAACAAAGACTGGGAAAATAATATTTACATAGGATCGTCATTGCTACTAAGTACTAACCTGTAAGTGTCAGCCATGGTAGCAATAGGTTGTGGTATGGAGGAGTACATGGAGTTAAACCCGGAATTGATGGGCAGTCTTCCAGCCGAAGAAGGCGGGCTGACTGTGACTTGTTCCACAGCCCTCCGCTGGTTCCTCAACTTCTCTTCCCTCCGCCATTTCGCCCTGCGGTTGCTGAACCAAACCTGCAGGAGAGAAGGGAACGTTCGTTCATCTAAAAGGGCGAGCAGCGAAAAGAAGCTGAGTGGGTATGTTTTATTGAGCAGTTTTATGTTGATTAATGGGCCTGCTTGACGCAGAGAGCCCAACGGAAAGGGATGGTCGTGACCCCCAGATCCCCAATGTAAATGGCCGGGTCAGTGTAATTTCGGGCCAGCCAACGCTGGAACTGTCGTAATTATGATGACAAATAAGGGAGTTTCTTTTTGCCGCACGCCCCACCCTGAACTTATGAGGTTGGATTTAGTGGGAGCAGTCAAGAAATTTTATTGCATCAAATCGTTTACCTCGTGAAAAAATATAATAAGTAGACAGCCTTGTCCGATTTGATAAATTACCGAGACTTATTTCATTTCAATTACGTCTTATATTAACTCATGTATTCAGATATAAGGTCTCGCAAACATCAGTTGCCGGTGACCTTGAGTCCAGCGCAGGCTGCAGCCCTAACTAAGGCAACACGGTCTATTGCGCAGCAAAGGCCACCGGCAAGTGATGTTTATGACCGCCTCTTCTTGAATTTTTCAATCTTCCATTGAGGTAATTCCTCAAAGTATTACAATGGCTATTCCACCTTCAAAAGCTCGTGCGTCCCAGGAAAAATACCGTTGAATCCAATTCGAAGCAGGCACAATGCGTCGAGCAATTTCCCCCCAACCAACTCACTCCGACAAACTTGCGCCCCCCTCTCCCCCCAGGCCGCTGTAAAAGGATCAAAAGCACATCCATCCAGCTCGGATTGAATGCGGACGCGTCAGAGCCGCCGAATAAGATGGAAATATTGTAGCGACAGCGTTCTCGGAACATTTTCCAGATTAATTTGGATAAGTAGAGCACTCCGGGAAACTGAACGCGAACGCGCCACCGGAACTTTTGTGCGCGCGCTCTCTCCCACACACGTACTTTTCGCAAGCTCGCGCGGAAAACTCGTCGCGTTGATACTTTATCTAAATTACAGACGGGCGTACATTTGCCAGCCCCTGGAAGCTCTAAAACGGGGCTTTTATGTGAGTATAAACACGCGCAGTTTGGTGATGAGAGGCGGCTGCGATTCCGACTGAACAGACTGAAAATCTACATTCTCGGAATGCCAGACTGGGGGAAATCGTTTAGAAATTTCCACTGGATATGTGTGATATTGAAAACTTTCATTAATTATATCATAATACACTCCCTCTGTCCCAAATTATGTGTGCTCCATTCTATTCTTTGAGCGATTGGAAAGTTGAATGCGACGAGCTTTCCTACTATTTTTAAACGATCAGGATGGAGCTTTCCTACTGCTTTTAAACGATTAGTACAGGGGTGAGCAACCTTTTTATCTAAAACGGGCGAACTACAAATTTAAAAAAGTTTTGCATGGCGAATGTAAGGAACATATGACCTTACAAAAACATAGCGTCAAAATCGGTTGGAGAATTATTCAGGTTGAAATAGTTAAGGATTAAAATGAAGCTAGACCTACCCTAGAAAATTAATTCTGAAGACTCGACTCCCATCGAGTATGGCACATATTACGCGACGAGAGTAACGAGCGAATTAAAACCCTCCAACCCCACGAGATAAAAAAAGAATCGGATTCTGCTGCACCCCAAGCGCAAACAGACAGGAAGCAGTCCGCTTTCAATATGACGATTTGAAAAGCTGAAGGTCCATTATTGGTGGTGCTCGTGATTGGAGGCCCTTGAGATCGTTAGCGGTCCCCTTATTTGCGCGTGATCTTTTGCGTCACAATATTTATCGTTTCATGTAAATAATGTGTACACAGCGAGAAATGTACACAGGGCTTGTTGGGGTTGGAGCGGACAAATAGATGCGGAGAGTCCGGCGAACTACCGAGCTGTTGACGCATGTTTTCAAGCCTCGTTTGTTGCGTAGTATTGATCTATGGGGGTTGGCAAAATGCTGTAGTGTTTACGTTTTTCCCTATCTGTGCTGAATTTTGACTACTAAAAGAGTGTTTAATACTCTTTGGAATTGCATTTGATTTTTAAAACCTAAAATTATTTTTAAATTCGATTAAAATTCTAAGAGAAATCCAGAAAAGTAATTTGTACTTTTTCAACCAGTATAGTCGTTTTGATTATATCTCGATTTCAGTCCGATCTAACCGAAAGTACGTGTTATAAAGAATAGCCTCCAGAGTGTAGATGTGTGTTTTATTATTCATGTATCAATATAGTCGCTACTTGGATTTCTATTGATGTGTATAAAAAAATGTTACCTGGATACGTGCCTCAGGCAATCCAATTTTCTCAGCGAGTCTCTCCCTTGCGAAAACGTCCGGGTAGTGCGTGCGTTCGAATTCTGGAAAATGCGGAAAATACTGTAAGCAGTGCAACGAATCGATTCCGTATGGGGTGGGAAAAACACACACAAGAATCTTCACGCTAAGGGTGAAAAATTCACAATTGAGGATTTTTACGAACGGAGTACAACACGGAATAAGAACGAAGAAAAACATCCACTTCCACAGTTTTTCCGGAAAAAATGGAAAGACCAAGAATGCCCTCAATATTCTGGTGGTAAGGAAATTTCAAGAGCACCGGAAGAGGCGCCGCAGAATATTCATGGAAATGGTGCTCTATTGATCCCCTCCCGTCCCTTGCAAACACCAAGCCCCATTACCTTTTTCTAAGCTGTCGATTTGCTCGTTGGTGAAGGAAGTCCTGTTCCTCTGCAGTTTCCGTTTCAATCGCAGCCTCAATTGCGAATCCTCGTCGCCGGACGAATTGTGCTCGGAATTTCCGTCCGATGTGTTCTCGTGCATCACGTCGGCTGCAACGGGCGGGGTATAAAAATGGTGAGAGGGCGAATGACGACGCAATTATCGCATTGTTAATTGGAAATAAACGCGAAGGGCGACGGTGAATTTGAGCGATCCGTTCGGTGAAATTGTCTCCGCATGTAGCAACATCGGGGACAAACGGCGTATGATTTTCCAATTAATTGGATTGCGCGCTCCCATTTTTATCCGGCAACAAAGCTAACGATGAATTTTGCTGGTTTCGCGCTACAACTGCATCCTTTTACTACGTTAACCCAAATTTAGTTTTTGTCGGTAGAATTTGGATTTTGAAACGTTGAATTCGGTTTTGCAACCAGATTCAACGTTTTAAAATCAAATTTTACCCTTTTAGGTAAATTAACTCTGCTGTGAATTCATCCTTTTCGAAATATCATTCAATCATTTATACTTGAATCAAATTTAAGGGAGAGGGAGTTCTTGTTTCGGCAATGTTCGTGCCATCGGATTATTTTGAGTGTTCTACAGTGAAATATGGCACGTAATATGTTAAAAACGTGTTCTCCACGTTGCACTGAAAATTTCCAATGGATGCCACACCCTATAGCAAGTTTAATAATTCCTGACTCACCAGCCAGGGAGTCCGTGCAAAAGTAAAAAATTAGGCCCGAAACAAAAGTGTAACATTAGAGCATTCGCAGAGAGCCCCAAAGCGCAAGGCTTCCCCCCAGTCATTCCGGAGCGCGCTATCCTTCCAGCCACCCATTCGCATCCCGTTTTACTTCCGCTCCCGTAAACTCCACCCCATTTCATATCCACCCTCGCCATTTCGTTCTCCTTGTTTTATTTCATCTTCTGATCCTATTCCCTTTCTCCCTCCTCGGCCAGGCCTCCCCTGTCCAACCCGTCTTCGCAGCTCCCCCTCGTGCCACCCCCGCAACGCGTCTCTTCACCGCCGGCTCGCCAATCTCGAACCCTCCTGTTTATGTTTTCTGCCGACGAGTCTCGCAGAGGCAGACGCTGCTGGGCGAATTTGCATAATTTTAGATTTTAGCAATTTTCGCAGCGCCAACGGTCCCAATGAAATTAGGCGTCAAAGGAAAAATTGACGATCATTAAAATCGGAAAATTTGTCCGGGATAAAAATTTGCGCTCGGAAAAGATGCCCAATCATTTTGTTCGGCACTACCGACTTCCTAACTACGATCACAGTTCCTTCACCTGTGCTACGGTCTCCTTCGCGCGTTTAATCGCAGCGAGCGAACGCATTGCGCGCGCAACCTCTTATATCAAGTTGTGCGCAGAAGCAACATTATATTAATAATAACAACCCTAATTGTGTTTAAAAGAGTGAAAGCATCATATTGTTGTAGACTTGTCACATAATGTGGACGTAGGATTTTCCGTCATGTTACATATCATGGTTTTGAAATTTATTTCTCAGAGGGACAAGAGTGCCAGAATCACCTGGAACTCTATCAGGGCAATTCCAAGACGGCAATTACAATTGGAAAATGGGGAAAACGTGCCGTCCGAACCCCAAAGAAGACAAAGAATCGTCCTGGAAAACCTAATGGAATTAAGGGACGGAAGGTCGGGGGGGGCGGCCATGCAGGCACGATAATCCCAAACGTTTAGGCTGTAAACGTGAACAGCCATAACGTTCCTTTTTCTCGGCTTTCCTTCCCTCTGCGTTTACGTCTGTTTTCTTTGAGCTAACGCTCCAATGGTTCCAATTTCATTTACGTCAGGTTCGCAGCGGCCTTTCCCCCGGTCCCTACCAAATATTAGTGGTTTATTGTTTCAGCTAAATTTCTCCCGAAACCTCCAATTTCCCCTGGCCCACCCCTCCCCTCCATCCCGTTCTACCGCTTCAAATCCCTTCATTCCCGAATCGCCATTCGACTACATCCAATTTTCCCATTTCCCGGATTTTCTGCCACTTGAAATTACATCTGTTTTCTATTTATTTTTTCTTGGGTTTTCAAATTTCCACTCGAGTAAATCCACGACTGTGGATTCTCCTCTCGAAGAATTGCAGCTTTTACGACGCTGGCCCCCGATAAGCCACCGCTGTGGATATCGATTGTGGGGGTTGTACGTCATCTGGTGCATGTTTTTGCGCTTACCGTCCATTTATAAAAGAAATTAAAGATATCAAGCTTGAAATATACCTGCTGTTATAAATGTGCACAAAATTTATACTTCAGGTCCGCCTTTTTCCCATTAATATTTTCGAAGCAAAATCGCATCATTCCTCTTATTCTATTATAGATATTATCAACATTACACCTAACGATATTCAAAGGTTTGAGAATTCTTTCTGAGGGAGGAATACTCGCGAGAGGTTGTGAAGAAAAAATGCTTGCGAAAGCCCACGAGATAGGAATATTCCAGAGAAGTTCCAGTGAAAAAAATTCACAAAGGACAAATATTCCAGAGAAGTTAGAGTGAAAGTTCACAGGCGAAAATTATTTACGAAAGTCGCCGAAAAAAGAATACTACGCAAGAGCCGCCGCTAAAAGTGTCTGGGTCTAAATCCTGCGTTAGCCCCTTTCATCCACTTCCTCCCTTGCAATCCACCCAACCCCACGCATCTCCCAGGGCTACGAAACTCCGTTGGCGCAACATCGACGACAAAACAAAGGGGGGACGCGAATCCCCCCCAACCTCACGGCCCGAGTCGCGGAGAAAAACGCCGCCCTTTGGGAAGGTAATTAAAGCAGTCCAACTGCTGTGAAATGCCTAATTTTGGCGTAAACAGTCGCCGTAATGCTCGTTTTGCGCGACGCACGACAGAGAAACGTGGCCGGAAAATAAAATAATTCCGCTTCGACCGGAAGCCGGGGGAGGGCGAGGCGACGTTTCAAAATGAGCATAACTTCCGTGCGGGTGAACTTTTGCTGCCCAATCTAAACCGGTAATTGCGTTAGCGGTAAATTCCGCCTTATCGTCGGGGGAGGTTGGGAAGGCGCAAACTGGTGGGACTTTCAATTTCCTGGGGAAATTTCCTACGTTAGTGTGAATAGGCGGTCGCGGGACAAGCGGTACGTTTTTACTCTCTTCTCTTGGAAGAGTGTATGGCCGTACTGTTTAAAAAGTTTTCATTTCCTTTTGCAGACTGTGAAAATCATCTGAGGATATTTTCGGCCATTTAGTCCTACTTTACAGGGAAATAAAATTAAGGGGTGAAAGTTGACGGCTAGATGAGCATAAAATTTGTAAAAAGTTTTCTTTTAAGCTTAAGTATAACGGAGAAGAAATTAGAACCAAAATTTTTAAAACTGAAACAATTTTATTAACTGGGTCGGCGTTTTTTACATTGCTCCGTCAACAATGGCTGTTTCTCCCAGTTAAAACCCATCTTTGATGAGGGAGGAACGAATCAGTTGTGCATCACAGAGGAGATTGTATCTAATAGAGAACATTATGTTTTACAATGAAAGTGTTGATGCCAGAAAATAAAAGGTGGTAAAAACGTAAAAATTATTTTAAGATAGTGGTCGATAACCAAATAATTCAATTGACCATTGTTCTAAGATTTCCTAGCGTTTAGCAACCGCTTCTCTCCGAACAATAATCACATTCGAACACAACATCCGCGTATTATAATGCCCGTTATTAATTAGTTTGCGTGTAATTTGCCTCGCGGACCAAATTCAATCCCGGCCGTGATGTAACGTTACCAGCAGCGCTCCTAGTGTTGTTGCAGTTCCAATTAATAATATATGAGTGGGGGCGGAATTGTTTTTGATTAATTGCTTTCCGTTTTGTTTTCATTTTGGGAATAATTTAAATCCAACTAGTTCATTTCGTGATTCGTTCGGCCGTTCATTTCGCATGAACATTTGCTCTGTTTATCGCGAATTCCAATCGTGAATTATTGCTCGTGCATATGGGGATTTCATCGTTTAAAATTGCGTTCCGGTTTTGGGATTACATCAATCGGAATTTCTCGATTTATGATATATTTAGAGTAGGTACATCTGTAATTATAGTAACGATCATTGAAAATTACGTTTCATATTCGGATTTTCAAACTCATGAAGAATTGGGATTTCAAGTGATTGGGATTTCGCGATTATCTACATTTATTATACTCTTCAAAGAGTATATTGTATTCGTTTATTACTATACTTGAAATTATAATCGCATTGCGTCTGCGTGGGTTTAGGCCAGGAAACGTTTGTGGCGGTTTAATTATTGCGCATTGGGAACACAAAAGAATTGTTTAGCGTATAGAACGGGCATTGTTTAAAGTGTAAGCAAAGGTTTGATTGAAAAACTCACCTCTCTTTTGTAGGTCGTCCCTTGTAATTTGACTAGTTAGGGCTGTGGGTGCTGGAGGCAGACCAATGTGTGGTGCTGTCGGTGTGCCTGGATACCAAGCCCAACCTGCCGTTTGTCCATTGAACATACGCAATTTGTCGTAAACGGATTCGTTTTGTACGGAGGCTTGTTGTTCTTTTTGCGAGGCTAGGTTCCTCAATACTCTATTAATTGATGAGACCTGCAACAACAAAAAATACTATCTAATTGAGGAACCCTCCGATTGAAGAGGACTAGCTGCAGTGCATTCCATTTATTATGGACCACAGGGATTTATGAAGCAAATATTTGACCCCGCGTTAAGTTCCGTTGGAGAAAACTCAACATGGGGTGAAAGATTTCCAACGTAAATCCCTATAGCCCATGATAAATGGAATACACTGCACATAAATATTGGACGTTACGAATTCATGAACGTAAGGGCTGAGGATTTACAAAAAGCGTGATCTCCACGAAGAGAAAATCACTGTAAAGTCGAAACGCCCAATCCCCCGTGCGGTAAGCCAAAGCAATTCCGCCGATACGGCCGCAATAAAATATTTATAAATTCCTCTCGTTTAAAAATATGCTGCCCCCCCCCAAGCCCGGGCATTATCATCAAGGAGGCATTGTCCCGGGGGAGCGTCGCAACCCTTGGCAACAATCAGTCGGTTCACCGAGAGGGAAATCGCGGTGGTTTCATAAATTGAACAATTTAATTCGCAGAAATTCAATTACGCTTCACGATAAATTTCTTTCGGGCTCATTTTGAAATTCCCCGTTATTACCAGTCGGTCCTAGGCGAGGACCGGAGGCCCCCGGCCCCGACAATGCCCTGGCTATTTCACATATGACCGAACACGAATTGTGCAATACGCTTAGCTGATCTCATTCAAAAATTTCGTGCGCCCCCTTTTTAACGTCCCTCCTATTCTAATTGGGGGAAAAGCGCGTTTCCGCCGGCATCGGACGTCCTTTTCCCCCTCGAGGATTCCGGGCGCCCTCGGTGACGTTGAGGCAGCATTTTATTTAGGGCCACTATCGGACATATCAGTTTCTGGATCTGGTGTTGTCAGGAGCAGGGCGACGTCGACTTGATGACATGTGGCTCCGACAAAGCCGCACGCTCTACATACATTTACATTAATTCCATAGATCCAATTGGAATTCTGCAATTTTAAATCGGGAGCGGCCATTGTGTTTGCTCGCCGCACGAAAAAAGGCGGCTAATTGCCAATTCTGTTTCGGGATAACGAGCCAACCCCGGAATACCTAGCGCCCCAAAATCCCCCCGTGACGCCTCATCCCCCCAAAACCACCCCCTTCGGCCACCCAACGCACCGCTGTTAAAATGCGCCGTTTTTTACTGGCGCTTGGGAAATTGGAACGGTTTATTTTCGATGATGTGCGTCGATCATTTCAATTTGTTTTGGGTTTGAACTCTCAAAAACAACCGGGACGTTTCGGCGACCATTGCCACACGCATCATCGATTACGTGAATAGTTTTACCATTAAAACATGTTTGTTATTTTCGCAAGTTTGGAGTTTGAGGTTCTTATATGTGATTATGCATCTTTTGGGATGCTTTACTCCAAGATAGAGCATGGCTGCTGCTTTTCCCTAAGGTTGAGAAGTACTGCTGCTTTTCTCCTAATCGAATCTAATAAGCCGATCCAATTCGCACCCCCTCGTTCGCACGAGGAGCCCCGAATTAATAAAGAGAATTGCGTTCGGGGTAAATCCATTACTTGCAAGTCACAATGCACGATGAACGTTTTTGGGGTTGCGTCTAACATGCAGCACTCGCACAATGAAGAGGTGTTGTGCTTCCAGTTGGTTTGGCGCGAAGAATAACCTTTAATAACGTGCAGGGATCAACTTTAAGCCAGTTATAAGGGGGTGCGTGTGTTGCGAATTCTGCACATGGCGCGTATTGTTTGCATACGGGCCTTTTCCCATCGGCCAATACTTGCGTTTTACTTTCATTTACATGATCTTCATTTTATCTACTTCTTCTCTTTTTTCTTTCCTCTTTAGCTCAACCTGGATCGGCTTTGTTTTGTTTAACTTTGATATTTCTAACGATAGGTAATTTCTCAAGACAAATGGTATTTTTTCCAGCAACTAACTAACCTACGAGTTGGGTTTGAACGTAAACGCAAGGGAAGTGTTGTAACGCAACACAGGGACATCTAATCCCTCCCAAAGGGAGTCGGATGAGGGTTTGAATATCAACGTATTATGTTGGTGAAAGGGGGGGCCACTCGGTGCACTTGTGGGGTTTTCACGGTGCGTGGAGGGTGGCGCACCACCACCAGACGCCGTCGGAGCGACGGTCGTCGATCGAGCTCCTCCGGCCTCCCCCTTTCGCCATAAAACAGCGCAAAGCGGGGGGCGCGAGCAGACATGATAGGTCAAACAATTCGTGCGCAATCGAATGTGAAGAGGAAATGCCAGTGTAAGGAGGAAAACGTCTGTAAATGGGACCGTTTCATACCCGAAAGCATTCTCGATCGAACGCTTCGACATGATCTCCACTGAAATTGGTTAAAGTACTTATTTTATGACGCCCGGGCTCTCGCCTTCCTTTATTCTTCTTCGGAGTGATATATTCCTGTGTACGGTCTGAGCGGGTTTGGGGTTTAGGGTTTAGGTCTGTAAATGGTACACGAACAATGGAAGGTTATTGCGGTTTGGAGATTAACCCTTTAACTACGACGGTCGTCAAGAAATAAACTGGCATTCATAACGGTACATTTTTCCAGTAGTTGAAAAATTAAACAATCATGCATAATACATTCCTCCAAGAAATTAACGCACCACGTACGATATTGTGAAAAACATAGCCGAATTGTTGAATATTTAATATTATTTTGAAAGGGCCCCCTTATATGGTGTTCATAAAGTCCAAAAGGCGTTTTTGTTCGTGTTGATATTTATGTTTATAAAATGTTTTATGTGAAACATAAAAATTGTTGGTAAAATAAGTCAATTTGCTCGAGGCCTATCATTAACCGTGGATTATCATAGAGCCCGGTTAAACTTTGCTACAAAACACGTCAATTGGGTGGAAGCTGACTAGGAACGAGTTCTCTGGATGGATGAGTCCTGATTTTGCCTGTATAATTGTGATAGACGTGTTCGTGTTTTTCGATGACCAAATGAGCGATATGCAAAGTGTTTCATTATGAATGCCACTGTATTCGGTGGCGGCTCAGTTATGGTATGGGGAAGGATTTCATTAGCAGCACGTACTGACTTTGTCAAGACAACGCACGTTCGCACACTAACCGGGTGGTCCAAAATTATCTTTTGGACGTTGGCATTGACACTATGTCCAGTCCTCAATCCAATAGAACATGTCTGTATGAGTTAATCGTAGGTTCATAATAAGCATTTTTTCGAGAAGCTTTTTACCATAGATAATAAGTGTATAAAGCTTAGGTTGCAATTTAAAATATTAATTTAAATATTTCAAGTTATTTTAGTGGTGAGTTAATTTCTTGGAGCAGTGTATTATTCAGGGGTTAATCTCCAAGTTCATCCTCATATTAGATCATCATTATATTATTGACCATAGCGTATGCACGCCCCTGGTGTAGCTTTAAAGTCCGCACGTTCCTGGGCTCGGCCATTTCCCAATCAGGCGTGCCAACCTAAAATTGCGCGGGAACCCAAATTCGCGACAGAACGTCGGATCCATTTAATTGATAAATCTCCATATTCAACTTTCATCATAATTCGTATCGCAGCGCCGCCGCGTACACGT
Source organism: Hydrochus callosus (assembly GCA_033557855.1). Taxonomy (NCBI): domain Eukaryota; kingdom Metazoa; phylum Arthropoda; class Insecta; order Coleoptera; family Hydrochidae; genus Hydrochus; species Hydrochus callosus. The sequence goes on along the minus strand of JAUIMY010000231.1, from coordinate 38,981 downwards.
ACATCAGCATTGCGTTACATCACATCGAATTGAATGCTTGATGAACATCAGGACGTATTTTCTAATTATCCTAATGGGCGGGAGAGGGCGCACACAGGATCAAGGGATACAGTCCCGGAGCAGGACAAAAAGATCCTCGCCCTGAGATAAGAATAATCGACATTCAGGCTTCCCAGATTAATTATCCGCTCAAACGAAGACCATTTAGCAAACAAATCTGAAAAGTCCGATATCGTTGGACGCGCTTGCGTGAACATCCTCATCGATACGGCGTTACGCAGTGCGTGCGTGAAGGCTTCGCGAACTGTCTGCGCCTTCGGCGGATTAAAAAGAGGGATGAGCTCGGACAAGGGGCGCGAGGGGGTTAGGGGGTGCCGCTGGAAAATGGCGGATGCTCCGGCCCCGGCATTGGACGGATGCTCTCATTTGTTTTTATGATAATGGCCAGTGCGGATTGTGTAGTGGCACATTTTCGTCCAGGTGCTCGAGCATTCCGGGGATATTACGCCGTATATCTTTTGTCTTTGGACGTGGGCGGGGGGAGGCGCATTCTTCCACGCAGCTATCCGACAGGGACGCACGGCTATCCTCTTACTGTTAATTACAACGCCGGGGGGAAGAGAGAGCGGCCACTCAAAATCCTGAATCTTTATATACTCTCTAAAACGAAGTTTTAAAAGAGTAAGATTGTTCAGCAAGCTTTCGGGTTGTTGTTCAAGTTGGGGTGTTGTATTGCATTTTTCATTCGTTCCAGACCGATAATAAAAACAATATACCGCGTTTATGGACTGTAGGCGGGAACTACCGGAATTAATCTCCCGGCGCCTCCACCATAATTGCGATAAACTATGTAGGTACCACACGGAGGTATTATTTGAAGGGTATAGAAGCAAAATAGGAAATCCATTGAAGGTTGCCGGTTTTGCATCTATACCCCTCATTTTCCAGTCATGAAATACACTGGAAAAATTTCAAATCTCATTCAGTTCCATCCCTGGAGATTTCGCGGACCCTTCAAGATTATCAAGCAGATCGCTAGAGGCCCTGCGATACCCAATTGAAAAACTAGTCTAAACAGCACAAACCCCCCGAATTCTTATGTTCGAGCTCGCAAAAAATCGTCTGCGTCCCCGTTCTTTCGCATCCCTCTTGAGTCACCCAACTTTTGAATGGCACGGGGGGGTTGGAACCCCCTTGACCATTAAACACGGAATCCGGAAAAAAATCGTCCCCACAAAAGCGGAATCTCCTCAGACCCAGAATGGGAAGGAAGGAACATTTGTCGTTTGCACAATGAGACACGCATCGAGCCTATTAGGGAATTCGAGTGGGTACGAGCACTCGGAGCCTGTGCATACACACACGACACGCATCGCACACACACAGGGGCGCGTTTACAAAACACGAGTTTACCAGTGCTCTATTGAATTTGAACAGAAATTTGGCAGGCGAAACCGCCGCGCCGCTACCTGATATACTCGCGCTGTGCAAACACCGGCGGATCTTGTCACTAATAGAGTTTGCACAGCGTTGACATACGACATGTTACACAAACATTCAACCCCGAGGGCTGCAGAGAGACGGGAGGCTAGATCTCATAACGGGTAGTTAAAGTTCACTACAAAGATATTTAACTCCTGGTGGCCTACGGGTCGGTGGAATGGTAAATGTAAGTTCGAGAGGTGGGTTTTGTTGGTCTTCGTCATACTGTTGCTGTAGGCAGTGATATAAACGTACGATTTCAGACAATGGGGCCGTGAAGTCCGTCACAATTTGCTCATTTTAACCTTTCATTATGGGATTATGTTTATAGCATAATCAAAGGTTTAACTTTGAATCATTGCCATTAGTAGAAATTAAATTAGTGAGCCGAAACGTTAAACATTATGATGTTATTTTAAGAATAATATTCTACTTCTTATATTAAGAACGCGAATGAAGGAAAAATTATTTCGGGCGTTGTAAGTACCTACGGAATATTTCGAACGATAGACCGCCAGCAGCGCGAGCAAAAAATAGCTTTTCCGCCAACATGGCAACTCTGACGAATCGAGCGTGAGCCAGGTCCACCATTTTCTATAATCTCTATCTATTTTTATAATCCCTTCGGTCGCGTCTCAACACACCTCCCCCTAACGGTTGCCCTGGCAACAGCCACCCTCACATGCCGACAGATATACCGACTGGGGGAGCAACGCGCCACTCCGTTCTCGTTACACGCCTCGATTTTGTTTACTGCTCTCGCAGACCTTCGCCTTCAGGCAAATAAGTTAATAAATAACGTGCTCGAGGACCTTATTTGTAAAATAAGTTTCCACGAGGAAACGGGAGGTTTAGGAAAAATTACTTGCCTGTGGTTGTTTGCATTGATTCGCCTTCTCCATTCAAAAATTACCCTTATTAATTTCAGATTTACCCTTATTTCGATTTTCGGATTAACCTTCTTGCCAATTAGGAAGTTGAAAGGGTCCTAATTTTGGTTTAAATTTTTTTTTCTCACATGCAAATAGATATAGGTACGTACTCTTGCCATACGCACACCACCCTTTCACTCTTGCAGGTTTTCAAGTTCTAAAGATTTCTTTGAATACGAAAAATACATTTTTGAATTCAAAAGTCTAAATTTGGAATAAAAATGGCAAGCAAGATGCTGCAAAATGAACAGACTACCCAGGAAAACAAAGAGCACTCACGCTGGGTATATTGTCGTTGTTGCACACTCCCTCCGATAAGAGCCTGTCTCTTATCTCCCAAGCGAAGATCGAAGGGCACTCCCTCTTGAACTCTGCGATTTTGTTGACCACCGGCTGAGTGGCCACCCTCGGCTTGGACCCGCCAATCGCCCTGGGTTTGATCGATCCGGTCTCGTAGTACCTGCAAAGAAGGGAAGTTTTTAAGTCATCAGCGTACTGCAGTGGATACGTCACATCTCTCTCTCCTGGCGGTACTGCCAACGACTGATCTTACTTGGCGGCTGAGTGTATTGGGAAACGATTTGGGATTGGCATTTGTAGATTTTGCTGCAGACTAGCGCTCAGCTTGTCTTTTGCCGTTTGGGAGAGCCAAGTAAGATCGCGCATGCTGCAACGAGAATTAGAGGGGTGCACTTTGAGCAGTTAGAGTCACAATTAATGAGGATATTTTTTAAAGTTATCGAGGTATTGATGAATACTCGGGTGGTGTGCAACGCGACGTCGCGTCGTTAGAACAACTGTGTTACGTTATGTAGGTACGACATTCTAAATCATTGGCTGGAGATTGAATAAATTACAATATTTTGAAGTGTCGCATTCTAAATCATTGGCTGGAGATTGAAAAAATTATAATTTTTTGAAGTGTCGCATTTGTTTCGAAATGAAATATAGAACGATGTAGCAATTTAATTCAGATAATTTTACTTTCCGAAAGCCACTCACCATTCGTGCGATAAAGGGTTGAAAGTATAGTCAAAAAATAAATGAAAAATTCCTTACCTTCCCAAAATTTTGGACACACATCCATTCGACACTTGCAAAATCCTGGAAATATCGCAAGGCCTCGCCCCAGAGTGGGCCAATTCAACTATTTTCTGCCTGGTTGAGTCGGGCAGTGGCCTCCCGTTCACGTACACACCACCAAGTTGGTTAATTCCGCTGTGGCCAGCAGCCGAACAACCAAAGATGGTATTTTGGCTCATAGAGTGGTGCATTAGCTCTTCCTCTGTAAGGAAAACTGATGCTAATAAAACCGTTGTCTAGAAGAGTTCGGTTAAAAATTATTATACTCTTCAAAACAAGGATTATGTTTTTAATGTACACGGTTATTCAGGAATTACATTAATTTCAAGGGGTGAAAGATGGATAGATGAACATAAAATCTGTATGACACAGTTTCCTCCTCATCTGGCGATCAACGTTCACCCTTTAAAATAAAAATGTCCCTACTCCTGAATAACCCAGTATATAAGGTTGGATTCACCGTGCTTTACGGATGTACAGGAACGTTTTGGACTTAGAATTCAAGGATCAGCGGTAAACCCATAGGTTAGAAGGATTCCTAACCGAACCCCAGGTGCGTGATCCCCCTTAACGCAAGGGTTAATAAACCGCCCTCTCATAAATACCGCATGCCCCGATTAAAACTTTCGCCCGGGCAAAGTAGGGCGGAACTCGATTTCAGCCCTCATTGTCTGGCGGAGCATCAAACTAATCTAACACAATGTAGATTAGTACGCATTTAAGTACCGCCCCATATGATTCAATGGTAGCAGAAAGTGGTTTACTCGCGAGAGGATCAGGGGAAGGGCTCTGAGTGCGTTATAATCCGACAGGCTGGCTGAAGAGGGCCGGGCGCTGAGGTAAAACGTTACACACAGGGTAGTTCGGTGGAGTGCGAGAGGGAAGTTGCCTGGTTCACTAATTGTTGAGATGCGAGGCAAACGTGTCTCATCTGCGGAGACTATTTAGACATTAATGGAATTTGTGTTTACCCCGTCATTATTTATTTCTCGGGAGGCTTTTGATGTTGCAGGTTTTGCATTACCCGTGGAGGTAGGGTAAGAATTAATTAAATGCTCCAAGCTGGGGGGAGGGGCTGCTCTACAGCGCGTCTCCTGCGGTTCCATAAAGCCCGGGTATTTTGGGGGGAAAGGCTTCTGCAACATTAATGTCTGCCTTATTATTAATGAAATTGCGTGATTCCAGTAACCGGCACTGAATTCCCGAAAAGTTAGCATTTGTTACTAGAAAAACGGATCGTTTTCTCTACGCCCTTAGTCGGATGTGTACTATAGTTTGAACTTTTTCGGTCAGGTTTAACAACTGAAGCCTGAGCGGGAAATTCAACTTGGCGATAAACTATCCCGAATGAGCAATGTCAGCCCAATTTGAAAACACAAAAGCAAGGTCACCCGAATTCAGCGAATTCCCCATTATGAATTTTAATAGCGCAACCCCCGTGTGACCGCGCAAAATTCAAATGAACAGTTGGCGTCCGCCCGCCAAGAATCCCACCGTTCGTTCGTTGATTAGTGGCGTTTCTCCGCTAGCTAAAATTATGCGTCCTGTGTTCGCGCGCGAATTACTTTCCCGCTAATTTCCATTCCGCCATTAATTCGCGTCTGGTCGGTCGCTCGATGGTGGCTGGAGTGCGGGCGGCTGAGGGGGTGGGCCGGCGGGACGCCGACGACCCCCCCGCCCCAGCTGTCACCGTCTTGCCGGTTTAAAGAGCCGCCTCACTCCAGCCTTTCACGTCTCGGTACATCCTCAATTCTCCATGTAATGTTAAGGCTAATGCAATTTGAACGCGAGTGTCGCGAAACTCACGGGTTGCCGAGTCAACAAAGGGACGCCATTTGCACGGTTGTAGGCACGTCGCGTGAGGGTGGCGCGCGGATTTTCGGGGGGGAGGACGGATGAACGGATTGCACTGGAAATTTCCGAAAGCCGAGCGTTGCATCTCCAATTTCACGAGTTACGCACTTGAAATGCCCTATTCGCTTCTGTTTCACTCCAATGCTGAACTGATTTGAAAACTTTGTCAATCCATGTATTTGTAATTTGTGCAAATTTAGGAAAATCTTCTTTCCAAAGAGTATAGGTACCTACGCAGTTTGAAATAATGTTGAGCAAGGAAAATATTTACGTATATTCATTCGGATATTGTGGAATATTTGGAATGGCTCGACTTGCTATCAATCGCTCCATAATCCAAGATCGAGCGCAGACCAGAGACAAATCCGAATTGTACGTTTGTATTTATCCCACCAGTCATTCCAAAGCGATTCCCAAAAAGCAACTACAGCACCACAAAGGCACAAGAACCATAATCAAACCCCGGAGGCTCCGGCCACAAAGGAAACCAATTCGAAGAAGGCAGATGGAGGCGCAGTTCCCTTCACTTTTCAATCATCCTCCGCCCACCTTTCAATCATCCCCCTCGAGCCGGCGCACCATTATAGCCCGTTTAGTCCCGGATATAATCCTGCGAAACGCCATAGAAACCACAAGTGGTTCCGTATAAATAAGAAAGGAGATTTATACCGCGTAGGTGTCGAGTAGAAAAGTGCAAAACCTGAGGGGTTTGCGACAATCGCGTTTCACACTGGCTGGCTCCAATACGTTAACACAGCTGCGTCGGGCGGCGAAAATTCCGCCGCCACTGGAAATTCGATTTTCCCTTGTTCTCACGGGAGGGGAAAAAAGGACCGTTCGCCGGCATCGAGAGTGAATTTTTCATTCGGATGTAATTCATCATGAATGGGAATTCTTGTGATACTGAACATTAATCTGCACCGAGCGAATTCAAAGCGGGCAGGTTCCGCTCCACCGAGCATAAAATAGGACACAGATTAAACGCCGTATATATTCCACTGTGCTCACGCATTTCCAAACCTTTGTTGCGCCCGGCCGGCGGAAGCAAGCACTAATTTGGAAATATGAGTTGCACAAAAGCATTTTCGCCCCCCATTGCGTTCCAGATGGGGCGCGTCCTCGCACTGTTTTAATGGCGAGGAAAAATTTCACTCTTTTCCTCGTCCTTGTTGCTTCCTTTCCCCGTGACTTTCACTCACGACTTGTGATAACATTTATAAATTTCGATTCTTCCTTTGTGTCCCTTGTTAAAATTCTTATTGATTTGCGCATTTGCCTTTGAGAAGGTATTTTCAATTTTTGTTATGGAAATCTAAAATCTGCCATAGAACGCGGATAGTTACCTACATAATGAATATAATTACGGGCAATTATTTCTCTGATATTGCTGAAATTGACGCCAGTGGTAAAAAGGCATTTATCTTAATTGAGAATAATGGTATTAATGTTAAACCGCTTATTAAGAATTTCAAGAAAACGTCCACTTCATGTTTTCTATTGAAATTTTTAATACTTCATGTTTCACTTTAAAATTTCTAATTTCTCGAAAAATTTCTCGCACATAGCACACTTTTTCTTGCTCCTCCAAGTTCCCCATCCCCCAATTCTAAATTCAAAAAGAGCGAGTAACCCTAGGCCGGACACCTAGGCGAACCGCACTATGTGAAACACAATTAGGGCAACCCTTAAACCCCGCAATTTAGAGCCCTTTCAGGAGGGCGCACGGTTTCGCACAAGTCCTCCTCAATCATGATGACGCGGCCTGTATATTAACTTGATCATTATAAGCGGGGGAGAACGGCTAAAAAACTCCAGTTAATTGCAGCTTGATTAAAGACCGCAGCGTGTACGTTATTGAGGGGTGCGCTATTATACAGGGGCGCGCGATTATCCAGCGGGGTGTGAATCGGCAAGGCCGGAGGACCGAACGATTTTCTGCACTCTTTTGTGCGGGAAGTTACACAACCGCAGAGCGTCCTCTCCTTCGGAATGAACTGAACACTATCTGCGGCGCCATCTACCGATGATTTATTTTAATTTGATTAAATTATGTTATTCTATTTAATTATAAATATTTATCCTAATTTAATTATTCCAACTGCAATAAATTAGAATTGGGACAGCTCAAAATCCAATACGAAACTTAGGTAGGTAAAAATATTAACTGCAGAAAGAAATTGTTTTCCGCAGTCTAGGCACTAAACATATTTTGTCTAAAGGTGGGAGCTAATAAATTGGTATTTTGAGAGAGGAAATTTGACCAAAACTGTTCAACTTTGAAGAGGATAAGACAGAAAAATATTTTGTGGCAATTAGGTGCACGATAAAACTTTCATACCTTTGTGCGGCATTTTCCAAAATGCCTCCGCACAGGATGCGGAATCGCGGAGGGAAAGCGTCTTTGCCGCGGAAAGGACGGGTGAAAACCCGCCCGGCGTTGGGACGGGCGTCGATGTCGCTCCCAGTCTGGCTATTTACCAGAGCCTGTAAATAGAAAATACAGTTTATTAAGCAGGAAAGTGATCGGTTTTTACCAATTATCTCCGTTATTTTCAATTTCTCGAAAAAATATTTCCTACAAAAATTGATCAGTATCGCCTTTTAAGTATTTTATTTCAATAAAATTTTTAAAAATTTTCAAAATTCGAGACGTGTCAATTTGGTATGCCACTTTAAATTTTTCCAAAATACTCCAAAAACTATAAGATTCTTCCTTACTGAGAGTTCTACTGGCAAAACAAAACTCAAGTCGATATCTCGAAAAATGCGCCTTCTATCGTGGCGACAAAGTTCAGGACAGACGGACGGACACGAATATGCAAAGATTTTTGATGGGCCATGATTTTTAAGGGGTGTTACATACAGCACTACGAATACAATATACCCTTTTAAAACTTCGTTATCAAGAGTATAATAATCTGAATGAAGAGAGAGTGAGGCAACGCACGTCCCAACCAATCAACCCGAAAGAAACGAACCCCACACGCGCGAGTCAATACCAAGAATGTACCTATCATCCCCATCTGCCTAGTCATCATACCGACATCCGATAGTTTACACACAGATCACCGCCATCGCCATCGCCAGCGCCGGTTGATTCAGTTGTATCTGCGTATTCAGCCGCAATCAGCGGGCCTCCGCTGCAACAATGCCCGGGCGATACCGACGTTTAAATTTGTCTTCATTTACGTACGCCGGTTGCCAACCGCCCGTTGAGAACAATGGTCGCTGGCTGTCACTGGACTCGGCTCGCGGTCGTACATCACCCGGGGGGGACGTTCGGTTGCCGAACTGCGGCCCGCAGTGGACAAAGAGCGTGAAGAGCGCTTTTTCCGCGTTGTGGCGTTTGGCGAACGAACGGGAGCGTGCTTTTGGGCCGGGGAGCGGTGGGTGGTTGAAACAAGACGTCTAGGTGCCGGACGGGTTGACAGTTAATAAATTTAACTTTGGCCGTCCCGCTGATGATTTCAATTTATCACTCGGGTTGGCCGGAATGTCCCATGCATTATTCAGGAGGCGCTGATGAAAGTGAAAACTCCATGGTAAATTTCATTAACCCCTACACCTCGTTGGGCCTTCCTCGGGTCGTTCCTACATTTCGTTGTTGGGCCTTCCTCGAGTCGTCCCCACATTTCGTCGTGCCTTCCTTGGGTCGTCACTTTTCTTCGTTGGACCTTCCTTGGGTCGTTTGGTTGGGAATAGAGCTCTTCTCGAGGTTCGACTTGACGAGAGCAATGCTGGTGCGTTCTTTGGCTCTTTTTGGGATTAGGAGGGTCATTTCGTTGACGATAGCGCCAGTTGTGAATTTGGACGTGCGGAATTACCTCCGTCCTAAATCCATTTCTGGCCAGAGCAAAGCCCTTAAGTGAAAGACTGATTTTTGCCGGATTTTATAATGCTCGAAACTGACTCCAGTGAAATTCTGAATCTTACGATTAAATTTTGGAAAAACTAGTCATACAACCAGCTGCGGCGACCTAGGAAAAAAGGGAGCGTTCCATTCCAAAAATTTTGTTTCAGTTCTCAAAATTTGCAGTCGCGCCACTCTGTCTCCACCGCCAGGCGCGGCGGAGTCGAATTCGCCACGGACCCCCGCAATCGATCCCGACCCTCGGTTTTCCCGTTGAAGGATTACGGAGATTGAGCTTATCGGATGAGGGTATTACAATTATGTCAAGCGCCGTCCCTTCGGCTAGGGCGAGCCCGCCACTCGAGCATTCGTCGGGCGGCTGGCTCTCTTTTCCGGGCCACTCGGAGGATCCGCTGCGGAGAGCGACGCGATACAAATCGTGGCCTCGAACACACATCCACTCGTAGAATAATTAGAACTAGCGGCCGCGGCCCTCGAAAGACTAACTTCAAAGTTAATGACGTACGATGTCAGGGCGGGAGGAAGATCAAAGGTGTTATAATCAGGCGCAGAAAAACATTTCTCTAAACACGCCGCTCCCCCATTAATCCGGGAGTGGGCGCCCTCAAAGGGAGAAATATTTTCCGCTTTCAATGGCGGAAGTTATTCAAAGCGCCGCGCGGAGAAATTGTAGCGGGCGAAATCGGCGGACCAGTCGAGGGGGCGCATTGTGGAGAGGACTTCGAGTTGGGCGACGAGAGGGTGGCGCCTCGTGCACGAATCTCCCGTTCAAAAAGCGACTTGTTATTTATTACATTCGCATATTTCACTTAATAATAGCCTCTCTGTCATAGGTTTTAGAAAATCTGTCAATTCATTAATAGATAGTTTGAATTCCCTATGCCATTACGGCATCAAACTGCCCCAATAAAGTTGGTCATTTGTCCTTGGTTACTGTTTTCAAATTTTGTTATCATTGGGCACAATGCAAACGTTGTGGTTGGGTTGAGGCCAGATTTTTGCAATATCAACTGTAATAATGCCGTATAGCAAATTTCATTCAAATATCTTGCATAGAAATAGAGAAATTGCCATTCAAAGTTAGCGAGGGAATTAATCTCCCGCCGCCTCCGCCATTAGTCGGGCAAAAACGCTCGACGCGGGAACACTATGGTGGAAGCGCGGTCAACATTAATACATGAAGGAAAGTGTTTATTGTGTTTATTTTGAAATTTATTCCAAACGTTCGGTGGAGTAGCTTTTTTAAATCCAGGAAATAGGTCGGATTTGTGAAAAATTCAACTTTATTTTTCCCCCTAATCAAAAAATGTACTCGAGCTTGAGGATTACGAAGCAAACGAAAGGTTTTCCTCCCCTCGCAAGAGTATATCCCCGTTTGGATCGGGCGAAATGCCGAGGGGGGTGGCGGACCCTCCGCAGTGGAGTAAGAGCTACTTTTTCCGGAGCCCCTCGCAATTGAGCTTTTTTCATTGAGAGCTCGCGCTGCGCCAAACTTTTCAATGCAACTCTCAAGTCGCGGAAAGCGCCCATTATGAGACGTTATACGCCACCGCTCCGAGCTTTGCGATAAAGCTCCCGCCAAAGAAGCCGCCTAGCCTGGGTCCCATTGTGGCGCGGGCAGGTTACAATGGGACCTCGGCTAGATTAACACAGTTGAATTTAATTAAATTACGCCCGAACGTGCGCCTGGAACGGTGCGAATCCGAGAAAACACATAATTAATATCTACTTTCGGGGTTGCTTGCAACTTTTCCGGCCCCTCCCCGCGCCGCCGTTTCAGTTGGAGAAGTTTAATTACAAAGGCGCGGAAGAGAACTAATATTCGAGTGAGGGTGAAAGCGGTTGCATTTGGGGATTTCAACTTCTCCACTTTATATTTAAAGCAGTGCACGGCGCGGCGTGGGAAAAGGGAGGCGTTACTGTTCGAATTAATTCCCCGGCGCCTCCGCCAAAAGTACTGCATCCTAGACTGACTCGCGGCCGTGAGACTAACTGCCTCGAGTAGTTTCCTGTTTGAAATTTTATTTTTATGAATTCCTGGCGGATTACTTATAGTGAATTCATCAGGATTGTTTATTGGATGTCACACTGGATTTAGTCCAAATGCACGATCACAAAGAATTCACTTTAGTACCTGTCTATTCTACGAGCTCTGTTCTCATTGAATTTCTTATAGTATCCGACTAATAGTCTCATAGTACCCAAGTTCAAAAAGCGTAGATTAACCAAATTTGACATTGGGGACTTATTCCTTCCGACCAAAATTTTCTGCTACCGCATACTCCGTTCCAACCGCTTCAAGTTCCAACCCAGAATTAATTCCCCGGCGCATCCACCAAAACGTCAAACCCAACGATTTTCTCCTGCATTCCTCAACATTCTACATCTTTAACGTGAAAATTCGACTCACCCTCGTGAACAACAACAAAGCCACTCAAACAGTCCGCAAATTCGCCTGCGCTTCCCCGAACAGTCCCACGGAACCCGCGAGGGCACCCGGAAAACGGCGGCCACCGAATCTCCGCGACGCACAGTTTTCCCGAACGATTCCCCGCGGAAAAGTCCCGAGTTCCCCTTTCCCCGGGAAATTCCACCCGCAAGAAACCTCGCGACTTCTGCCCGACTGGTTCCGGCTGGCGGGGGTTCCGCTCGATTTGGCGGCAATTATCCGTTCAAATTTGGTCCAGTGGTCTTCCGCCAGTTTCCAGACACGTGCTCAAATTGTGTACTCTTATGTGAGAACCGCTGTGCTACCATGCGAAGCGAACCAGAGAGACTGGCTTCTACATCATGTCAGTGAGCCGTGTAAGGCTGACTTGTTTTGGGGTGTCCGTGGGCCGGCCTACCGCCGGCTCCGCCCCAGCTTTTAAAGTGGGCCCCCCGACACGTTCGCAGGACTCCCCGCAATTATTCCCACCGCCGAGGCTCCCGAGGAGCCAGGACGCGCTCCTTGTTGGAGACACTCGCCATGCACATAAATACGAAGCCGGAAGAAATTCGCTTGCATTTCAAAGCGGAATTTCGCATAATTCCAAAACCACCCCCTATAGATCGTCGAGCACAACAAATCAAATCTAGGGAAAAACAAAAAAGTTTTTACCAGGAAGGGAATTACGATTAAAAGTGGGGTAGTTGCAGGAAATTTTTTCGCAATTTTCCGAAATTTACCGTCTGCACAAGGAAGAAAGCTTCCTGGCAGGATCTTCCTCGAAAAGGGCGTTACCAGACATTACTCTCGCCTGACTGGCCGCGCGCAGCGTTCACGTTTGATTGGGCGACGGAAGGACGCCATTGTTCACGATCGACGTCGCGACGGCGCATTTCCGACCGACGCTGAACGTCCAGGGAAGACGGGACGCATTCTATCCGCGACAGCAGCATCCTCGGGGTAGCTCCGATCCATTTTCAAGGACAAAATCCGAAATTTCCAGCTGAAAATCCAGCTAAAAAGTGCCTCTGTTGTGGAATCTGTTGGGGGTGAGTTGAACTTCAACCCTTACCACAACTTACTCGTTATTCGCGAACCTTACGATCGAAATCACCGAGCATAAGAACATTCAAATCAATGAATTTCCCTTTGCTGTACATCAAGTGTGGAACCTAATATTCTGCTAAAAATTGTATCTCCTTTACATTCGTCCTTACATCCTAATTTCTTTCCGCCTTTCAGGATTACTTTCTCTCCAATAGGATACATACACTACCGCTTGTTGAAGTTCGTAATTTACTTCAAGTTATATCGATTGTTCTAATTGAAGAAAACTACTTTAAATTTCTATCAATTCGCCCATTTTTGTTGATGGTAGTTAAATTGAAGTTCAATATTATAAGTTTTAATATTTTGATTATTATAACACTGCCAACCGAAGGTAATCCACATGTCCCATGTTTTCTTTAGTTAAAATAATCATGGATCTACAATTACTGGCAATCAACTATTATTTGTTTAACTATCTGTTTACCTATGTATAATAATTCCAAATTCCAAAAAATAGCGAACAGTGCATCAAATGTTAATACGTGTTCCAAAAATATAAAATACCCTTTGGACGATAAAACAAAATATTTCACTAGGTATAAAAGCGCTGGTACCTACATAAAATGATGGACTGACTAGACTAAACTAAATCCTCCACGACTTATCCCCAATTCAACAGAGAATTCACTTTGAAAACCCGGTCCCCACGATATCCTTCGAACGCGTCTATCTCCTCGTCCACATGTCTGTGTCCCGAGGGTGATGAACTGAAGCGGTGACATCTCAACTGTCCGAAGCTTTGACATCGGACGAAGGACCACCCCAGCTCATCCTCCGCACTATTCACATCAGAAGGACGCCGGCCATTGTTGGGCCACTCCAATTCTAGACAAATTGTTCCCATGCCGAAGTAAACAAACACGTCCGCAGGTAATTCCGGGGGCCGGAAAAATATTTTTCTTGATATTCCTCGAGTGGCCTAATACTTCAGCCTTTGTTGCCGCCTAGTCCCACTCTCTGAGGGTAATTTTGCTGACAGATGTCATACGAATATTGCCCCAACAATGCTGCCATCTCGCATTACAGAATTTCCGGGAGAATAATGGGACCGTTTGAATGAAAACTATTATTGGACGAAATTGGTAGACAAAATTAAATAAAGGAAAAAATATCGACTTGAGTAAGACCACAGACGAGTATACTATTATAATTATTAGTCTATGGTAAGACTGTGTAACTTTGTTAAATACAGTAAGAAAGTGTTGTGGCATATTCGAGAGTAATTGTTTTCTTTATAATACAGTGTGTACTTTATTAGAGGTTTATGTGTATGGTAAGATATTACATCATCAGATTCAATCACTTTTTCGCGGCCACATGCGAAGTTAAAGAGCTTCGCCGACTGCCCGGTGGAAAAAAATCCAAGCCGGTCTTCGGCTATGTGTAAGTTCTAATAACAAGAGGACTTATCGATCATAATGACAGGTGAAGTCGCTGTCGGCCCATTTGTGAATGGATAACAAGCGGGACAGCCCGAATAAAACAAAACTTAATCGGGAAGATCGATCTGCCTAATTAATTGGTATAATTGAAAACATCCTTTGCGATAGGCGGCACCTCCTTTAACAACTGGCCATATCTTGTTTCGGTTCAATTTATTTTGCACTCGTGAGCCCTTCCCCCGGCTTCCCTGAGATTCGTCCCTTTTACGTCAATAATCCTTCGTTTTGCTCCGTCTCGCATCGCGAGTCGGGTCGGACGATGAAGACGTATCCGTTATTCGCGTTTTGCTCGATTTTTGGTATCGCGTTACAACAGATGGAACACTGTGATATTAGCAGAAACATTTCTCTTGACCTCCTAAATTGAACAGCGTGGAAATTAATCAGCGCTATGTTGTAAAATATTTACCGAAAATTTGTTTTCGACAATTCAATTCATCAGTATGACCACTAGTTAGTCGATTTTTATTTTCCGGATAACAAACTCGAATAAAAATGGAATGATGACTGAAAATTGAATTTTCTCCATCCAATTATCCGCGCTTTTGTTCCTCCAGATATGCTCAGCCTATTTAGTGAGGAGTGTTTTTCTTTCCAATTAAAACGGACCCAATAAGTGGACGCGTAATAAACGGCTATCCAATTACCGACTATTGACACAATTAATAGCGATTCTTTTATAACTCTCCCAAGTATTACATTGGACGTGGGTGGGCTAAGTATTTATCGTGTTATGAGTTGCGTAATGAAGAATTAGCCCCCCGGACGGGGGATGAAACACCCCCTATGAGCGTTGGCACACCCCTATGCTGTTTGCGTTATTTGTAGCGATCCGGGGGTCGCATGTTTCGTAGGGTTCGCTTGTCCCGATCATCATCTACGAGCTTATAAAAGCTTTTGTTCTGGGAGGGTCGGTTGTTGACTCAAGTCGTCATTTCTTCCAGTGCTGGTGCAGTGGTTCAAACTCAATTTCAATTGGAAATTGCTTATAACATTTCTGCAGTTCCTAACTCATAACAATAATAATAATAATAATAATAATAATAGGTTCATAATAAAAATAGGGCAAACACGATGTATGCTTGACATTTCAAACGAATATGTTGCTTAAAAATGTACCACGGGTGCCTGTCAAATACGAATTGATGCTTAGGAGTGCTCCGATACCCAACACCTTAGAGTCTCACCGGTCGCACAAAGACAAGCCATTTGTAACGTGTCCACATCCGAGATCATTAGCCATCTAATTGCATCTTAAACGCAATGAATATACATCCGCCGGTGAAAAGAAGAAATTAATAGAAGGTAGCAGAGTCCATTTTTACGATCCCTTTCGCCATAATGGGGCCTCAATTTCGAGGAATCAAAAGGGAAAAAGGAAGAAAAATCTTCCCAGACACGTACGGTCTGTTTGAATAGGATATAATTTTCAATGGGCACAATGGGCAGATCGCGGCCGCTATGATAATTCATAATAACGTGTAAAAGGAAGAAGGAGGATGAAAAGATGTCCGTGTGTGTAGTAGCCAGTAGCGGAGCGGCGGACGAGATGAAAGAAAGCCGCGATGGTTTCGAGAAGAGCTCAGTGTTGACTGCAGGAATTCCTTGACGTATTATGCTAAAACGCCGCGGGGTATTCAACCCTCCGGTGGTAAAAGGTCGGAAAATCTACTTGGATTTAGAGTTTCCAAAAAGGGCATAAGGTATATTAGGTTAGGTTAGATTAGGAAAGGTTAGATTAGGAAAAGTTACAGTAGGTTGGGTTAGATTAGGGAAGGTTAATGTAGGTTAGGTTAGATTAGGTTAGGTGACGTGATGGTAAAACTGGAGAAATGAAGATAGGGATTTTAAGCTCTGGAATGGTCCAATGAGAAATATTGGAATTTTCCAGACGTACCCCGAAAAAACTAAAGCAATCGCATCGAATCCAAGTCTTAAGTTCCCCCGCAAAAACGGGAATCCCCAAAGTAGAACTCAAAACCAAATCCGCCAACTATCTGTATCCATCCTCGGGTATAAGTGCTCCTTTAAATCCCGATAAGCCGCCAGCGATCTTTCTATTCGGAAAGCCGCAATATTGGCTCCGGCTGATACCTGCCCGGTAATCCTTATAATGTAAAACCTTCGTCCTTTTTCTCCCCGGCTTAGCAAGAGTTCCGCAGCCTTCGACGGCCTCTGCTCAAAGGCGCCGACGATTATGTAGTTCATAAGCTATACGCCCTGCTAGGTGCCCGTTTTTTCCCCGGCCGTCTCCTTTTCGCGTCAGGACGGAGGATAAGAGCCGATGAGCACAGGTGAACGAGTTTTAATGCGCCCGTGCAGCGATACACGTTCGTGTTTACGGTGAGAATATTGAGTCGCCGGAGTATATGAAAAGGGCGTTTTTTGGGTTAGGTAATCTGGGCGAAGGGACCCAGCCCGATTCGATCTGGGGTGCATCGAGGTTTCCCACAACGCGTCGGGGGATGGGTGGGGATTCACTCGTGAAATTCGGAATTGGGATTGCCCTTTGTCGGGGTGGCGGGACCTTCACAGGACGACACTTCATTTCAGATGGATTTCGCTTTTATTCGGGTGTTCGCCAGAAAATAGATAATTCAGTTCGTGTGGTTTGTACGTTTCCCGAAACTTTAGTCGTGCATTTTGCACTTTGTGCTCCCCATCACATCCAGAAAGATTTTCTTGGAAAGATGGAAAGGGTTGGTTTTTACATAAGTCGATTTTCTTTCGATCGAATATTAATCAAAACTAATGAATAAAGAATTGTAAAAACACCAAGGGTTTTCATCCTACAAAATAAAATTGAAAAAAAAACCTGTATAATACGTAATATTACAAGAAATATTAATATTTTTACTCTTCATAGGGAAAAATAGCAATCCTATTGTTATTTGGTAAATTTTTAATGTTATTTTGAAGATAAAAACCGTTGATATATCCTCAATTTTTAATCGGTTGGTGTTGATTAATATTCGATCGAAAGAAAATCCACCTGTGTAGAACTCGATCAACCGATCCTTCCCACCCTCCCAGGACATCACGTGAGATGGGTTTGTAATATCTCCGGGCGAAATGCCGTCCCACAACTTATCAAAAAGCGAAGTCCCCCAACTTATTGAAATTTCTCCATACTAGCCTGATTTCTAACACAGATAGCGGTGTATGATGTTACCTGGTCCTTTGCCGGCACACAAGGGATTCTCTCCTCCACCTGTCTTTTTATTATGTCAATCTCAGGGCGCTACGCGCGGTGTTGATTTACAGATAGAACCCCTTGGATCACCCGACAATGGACTGGAGATACGAAGACAGGTTTGTTTGCTTTCGGCAGGCAATTTGTGAATATGATTTCCAGGTAGAAACCAATCAGAGTTGTCTTTGATGGGGAATATTCTCATTAAAAAAATCACCGATAAAATCCCTCAGTGGTTTCCCATGCAACTGCCTCATTTGGCAGACATAGGCACATACTTTAAGGGGTTGAAGCAGCAATCGATTTCTTTTGTAACATCCAAGTCTTAAGTGTCGTAAATTATTAGATAAATCAATTTAAATAATAAAAAATGTAATTAATTATAACTGTCTGGGAAAGAAGAACTGACTTACTCATTGGAAGGGAATAGGTAAAAGCGTTAACTCCGAATCACATTAAAAAAAACCGACCGGCCGAGCTTAAACTCCTAAAGGACGCCAGATTGTCTACGGCTCAAATCCCCCAGGAGATTATTTAACACTTCTTTCGGAAAGGGGCATTATGTTTGTTAACTGCAATACTTAGTTTCCTGAATGGCCACCACAAAAGACGATTAGCGCAGCTATTGAAATGGCTACTTTGCGCAGCGTAATTTGCCAGTGGCCAGGCTCTTTCAGTGTGAGTTTCAAAATGACCATCCCACGACAGTCGCTTACGAAAGTAGGGATTATGGAAGCCGGTGTGTATGCAGATTACTGTCGATCCACAGACTTCCTCGACGGTCCATTTTCTCCACGGACTTCTTACCAGGCTCCATCAAAAACGGATCCTGCTTTGTTTAGAATCTTCGGAGCTTCGAGCGTTCTGGTTACCACAGCTCGCTTTAAAAGGATAATTGAAAATCCCATACGCACGACTGACCGTGGTTTTTGGCGTAGCGTAGCTCCGGTGCATGCCATAATTCTATTGTGCAACCGAAAGCTTCCCATTCGGTTTATTGCGAGTTGGACTGTTGGTGAAATTACATTTCATATTCTTATTGTATACGATTTACTTGATCCGATGTACTCCAGACCTCTATCTGATATTCCACTATTTTAAAACATACGATTTTCTACTATTTGAAGCATACTTTTGCATTAAATCCCAACATACGATGTTCTATTTTTTGCAAGGAAACCATTGTTGCAGTTGATTCTATCGTGCGAGTTTACACTCCCTCGATATCGAAATGACAGTCCCATTTGAATATTATGTGCAAATCATTTCGATACGGAGTATTATTTTTTAGTGTGTCCACAGATGTGGGGCTGCCCATAGGATTCAAGTAAAGATGCGCTCTCGAAAAATGGCGCCTTCTTCAGGAAATGCGTAATTCATGCGATTATTATAGAGATGTAGCCGCTCGACAGCTGCGGAGCGCTCCTTCCTGACTCTTGAGGAAGACGACCCCGAGGGATTACCATACGCGAGGAAAAAAATCCCACGAGGAACTTAAACGACACTTGCGGACTGGTGACGTGGAAAATTGGAAACGACGCTCTAATTAACGCCGTCTTCGTCGCTGGGGCGCACCGCTCGCCGGAGCCCTCACGAGCCACACGTCTTCGGGTATATTGCGATTTTAGCGCACTTAACTGCTTCAATTAATTGAAAACATGCATGGATTATTGCGCGCTAATTAAAATTTTCTGACCCGGCTTGTCGCTCGCCTGCGTTCTGAAATTAATTGCGGCCGATAGGCGATCCTGACAAAAAGCGTAATTGGCTTTAATGCTGATTACCGTCGAGAGATAGTGTTTTATGCGACCGCGCCGATAATATTCCAGGGCCCTGGCGGAGGAGGATGTGGCCTTTTCGAATTACACCGATTACATTTTAAATGGATTAATTACACGTTTTAAAGGTTGTAATTGGATGGGGGGGCATTTGAAATGCAAATTTCGCGATGCAGAAAAGTTGCCGGTGGAACCGGCGTGTAACTCGCACCTGATGACACAAGATGTGACCTGGAAATGCAAATACTGCAGGGAACGTTGATTTATGGTTGGGAGTTTGCTATTTATATCATCTTTGACTATTATAACGAGCAACTGTTGGCGAAGGTTATCGCAGTATTCTTTAAGAGTCTATTATTTTAGTAAATAGTTCTATGCTTGTTATACTCTTCAATATGAAGTCTTTTCTTGTTAAAATGTTCAAAGTTAACTGAGGTTAATTCGGAGGTAGAACTAACTAAAGTAGTTATGCTTTGCATTTTCTGGCGCACCATGAATCTAGTAACGGGTAACTTCACACCGGTGCAGAACCTGCCAATCATAACTACTAAGTATTATTAAATTAATGGTAGGTATTGTGAGATAGGAAATATGACGATGCTGATCAACTGTTGGGAAGGATTGTCTATAATATTGTTCAGTGTAAAGTATTTGTAAACTTTCGTCTTCTAAAAGTTGAATAAAATTTTCTGAAACGCATAGGTAGAGTGTTGTTTATGCTCCACCCTCCAGCAGCGCAAATTAATTTCGAGTATCGCCAGTGTTCGCTCCTTTGTGACCAGCACAAACGAAAGGTAAGCAAAGAAGAATTTTTCTATGCGGGCTGCGTTTCATCCCATTCCACCGGCAAAAGAATCAAAGGCCGGGCTAATATAAAAAAGGAAAGCACAAAAGCCGCCAGTGTCGGCAAAGTACAATGCCACAAAGTTGGCGCGATTCATGGCAACTTTTCATTGTCCTCATAACAAGTAACATGTCTTACAAATCTCGCTATTCAGGCGGCTTTTTATTGTATTTACCTGTGTACCGAACACTGTTATTGCCCCATGGTTTGTAATGACCTGCTACTGTTGCACTCGTCCAGCTGAAAAATAGCATCACCAACCTATACCTTCTCCGTCCGCCCTGAGAACCGTCTAATTTGGCCTCTTGCGTTCGCACAGTAAATCAACCTGTTGAATAGCTATTGAGGGTTCCGCTCATTAGCCCGAAGAATTTCCTCCACTCGTGGTGGAGGAAAGCCGTATTTAAAACACCCGAGGCATCAAGTGAAATGCACGCGAGAGACCACCATAAGAGTGCTGGCTGCGATGTTCAGCCGAGCTGATGGCATGATAACAACATGTCATCCATCATCGTTCCTTACGAAAACTTTTCCTTTAATGAGAACGGCCGCCCGCTGCAGTAAAAAACCACAGCGGAAAAAATCTGTGATGATTTTGAAATTACAAACCGAGCTAGATTGATCGAAAACCATCATGAAAATATCACCTAGATATCACAAAAATGGACTAGGTGTGTATATTATATCTTTTCATAATAATATTTTCATTTATTTCCGGTTTTGGAACCGCCTGAAAATTAAAAATGGTCGTCGCTTTAGCTCCGAAATCATTGAGTTAGTTGTCGGACACTTTCGTTCCATTCTTTAGTCCTCTTCTAATGGAAATGCAACCTGACGACATTTCTTAATAATCACGGTATAAAAATGGACGTTCCTCCAAAATACTACCAATCTACTATAAAGTTCTCTCCTGAGTCAAGAGATTTGTGTCTATTAGGATAGCAGTCCTCCGAGGTAATTAAGCTCTGTCTTTGTTCCAAACAGCTCTTCTCGGACCATAGTCGCCAGTGATTTTTCTTATCCGAATAACTCCATCACGGCACAGGGAATTATGTACACGGAACGTCACTTCTCCTCCATAAGAGCCTCAAAAATCGGACGAGGTGTGACACGAGGGGATATAGAAGCAGCTCATGAATAAATTCCGGCTCGTTTCGAAACGGTAGCAGCGGCCAGCTTGAGTTTTTCTCCGCTTATTTGCCTCAACAATCTTATGCGTGACTTGATCCGCTATCACTGGGCTCCTTACCACTTACCGGGTAACCGTCTCAGCGGGGCGTCCGCCAGGTAGCGCGCATGACAGTTCCTCAAGCTTCGGAGTCCTGGCGTTATCCTTTCCGGCTATCGCTTTAAAATGGATTCGAGGAGGTTTGTTTTAATTACAGGCCATTCACCAGCACAAAGTACCTGAGTATAATTGCTATTTACCTCTTCTCTCGGTGGCATTTGTCGTTCTAATACCCAGGCCGCAGGACGGCCGGCTTTTGTCAGGTTCTTAGTGGTGCTCTTTCCAGAAAGCCGGACTTAGAGGAGTGGTTGTTTATTTTTTGGGCATTAAAGGGGTTGCAGATAATTTGCTGAGGGGGAGCTTAGGTACTTTTTTGTTGGGGATTTCAACTTTTTTGGGACGAAAATGGGATAATACAGATCTCCAAAGATGTTGAATATCCACCTTTCTGCAAGGTACATTCATTTTAAGGGATGATAGGTGATGATGATGGCACAGAGGATGTGGTGATGGCCAGATGGACTTATTCAATAGATATAAACGTTGTCTCAATATTCCCAAGTATTCGATTTACAAAAGTGATTCGCAAAAAAGATAAATTATCCATGATTAATACGTACGAATGGGGAAACTTTCGACGAGAGACCGAACCATTCAAACGGACACTTGTGTCGACTACAAAGGTGCGAATAACTTGTAATAAATTGCCACTACTCGAGTTCATTGTCGGAGAAAATGTCAAATGACAGAATGGGCGACGATTGTCTGCAGAGTGTATACATTTCACGTGAGTATTTTCATTCAACTCCAGCCGCATAAAGAATTCACAGGCTCGCCCCTACACTAAAGGCGATCCGGGGTGCGATTTTCACGCTCCTTTGTTGGAGGCTGCCAACAATCGAACCGACTAAGGACTCTATGCGTCTATTTGTGAAGGGGCTGGTCCGCCCACCCCATTCTCGGAGATTTCCTCGATGTGGATGTTTCTATTGGGGTGACTTTTTTCCTGCACTTTGTCATCTTTTCTTCTTTTGCTATCTTTTTTATCTCCTCTTTTTTATGTTTTCCCCTAGTATGTTTCTTACATTTTTGCCTTTAAATTTCTCTAATAATATATTTTTTTAATCTAAATTATGCTGCTTTCCATTTCTTGAAATTTTATCACCTGAAGTGCCATCAAAGGTGCCTTAGTTTAAAAATGTATCCCACTCCACTCACAATAATAAGTTCTATTATAGGTAGGTGCAGTACTGGTCAGAGATAAGAGGTACTGGTACTGGGTTGTATTTTAAATGTATTCAAATGGTTTATTTGATGTTGGAAACTCCTTGTGCCATCTAGAGGCTGTTTATGCGTTTCAAAATTATATCTGGAAATGGAACCTCGAGCGACATCTCTTGGAGTGTAGTTGCTCAATGCTCGAACAGTTCAGGTATATTACGAGAGGAAACTGTTAAAAATAGGATTCTTTAAACATACAGTTGAAAATCATTACAAAAAGAAATCTATGTCGCAAAAATATATTTGAATAGCAGACGGTATTTTTTCTATTTCGAGAATACAGTGTTCTGAATAAACTGTAATAAAATGGCATTGCGTCTCGGCGATTTTCTATTCAAAATGTTCAATCTTCGGATTTATTATTGACATTAAACTTCGCTTTGAAGAGTATAATAAAAAAACTAATCTGATATGAAAGCATCATGGATTACTTATGAAAGCAAACTGTAAAATAAATTGTTGCGAAGGTCGCACTATTGTCAATGTCAAAAAAGCTTCAAGTTATCGAAATATTGACAACCGTCCGTCAGTTTTACGCAATAACCGGCTAGAAATTTAATCAATAATGCGTTATTTATCTTCACCTTGGTCCTAGCCCGAGCCTTGACCAACTGGCTCAACAGGTCAGTTTATCGTAATCCTGTGAAAAATTTTACAAGACCCAAATTTGCATAAGACGTTCTAGCTTTAGCTCATAATCGTTCAATGCCTCTTTCCAACATTCCTCCGCATCGCTACTGCACGAATTCCTAAGATGAATATCCAGCAATAGTGTACATGCAATGATGATTGAAAATGTTTAGTAATTTGACAAAAATGGGTTTTAAATACTATTTTTCAGAGTCACAGAATCATTAGGAATCCTCAAGATGGCGGTCGCGAAAATCGAACGTACGCTTTTGGACCCCACATCTTTCAGGTGAGTACGTAATTTATTAATTTGAACCCGCAATTCACGCTCACGATAAAACGCGACTCATTAATTGAAATTAATGGTGGATAGTCAATGCCACCGTTTTTTTCCGCGAGCAATCGAAAATTTGAGGTCACCCGCGTACTCTGTGGTTACTGATGCAAATCAAGAGGAAAGCATTCGCCCCGGGCTGTCTGAAATCGAAACTCAATCTTCAATGAGCAGCGCTCTATTAGGTAACGCGAGCTAATCCAAAACGAACCCAATAATAATCGGTCCACATTCATAAATTAAGCGCATTTCCCGCATTTAGTGATATAATGCAATTAATAATTTAGTTTTAGTTTTGATGTTAAATAGGAGAATGTATCGGGGAAACAGGCACACGTTGTGTGATTTTTAAGGCGAAAAATGAGTATGGCATTTGCATTGTCTCGATTTTCCTATGTTCATTATGTTTCGCTAGGTCTGGTGATTGTGAGGTATTTGAATTCCGGTTACTTTGTGCCTAGTCCAGGGTCAAAAGGAACAGTTCTCGCTGGGAGTTTCGTAACTTTCGCGTCGCCTTTAATAATGTCATTGGGGCTTGGATATCATGACTACAAGCATAACACAAATAATTCGACGAGATATAGGTAATCGCGAACTTCATCCGAAGAGTGATGGAATAATCTCATAATGCCATAAGGAAATCGTCCTTGTTGGAGATTAATGTTTGACAAGTTTTTTGTCGACTTTGTGGATGATGAGTGATTATTTTTACGATTAAACTCACATTCGTACACGAAAGAAGGGATTCACGTTGTCTTAAGGTCGTGACTCTTTTTCTTGAAATGAGCCATTGTTCTGATTCGGAGTTCGGTGCTGTAATACTGATCCCGATGATAACGTATCAAACCTCGACCTTGTTCGTGGAAATCGGACGAATGCCACAATTTCGTTCTATTATCAATACGTTGTGGATACATGGTGTTTTGGATAGTGTCGTTGCGATTTTGTGGCGTGCATACGTGAAATTCTTACATGGTGAGTGTTCTTTTTGATCACCATGACGTTGACGCTTCCTATGTTTTCAAAATACTGAGGAGTTTTTAAAGTGACATTACATTCTTCAAAACGATGTTTCCAAACAGTTTTCGTCTTGTTTTGATTTAGCATGCTGAAAAGTTTTTTGAATTTTCGTTTCACCTAGTTTGGATTTTTTAAATGTCATCTTCGTTCGGAGTTTTAAATATGTTCTTGTTAAAATTTACAAGAACTATGCGTGTTTAGTACCTATACGAGTGGATATGCATGTTTCTCACTCAATGACCTATATCTAGAAAGTTAGTTGAGAAGTTTCTTGGATTTGCGTGTTCATCCCGAATCGCCTGAGATAGCGGTGTTAACAATCTAGAAAATCAGCGATTATACCACAATTGTTTATGTTCTCTGCGACGAGAGCGTTGACTCTGCGGTCAGCACTTGATGATGGTGTAATTCTCATTCCGCCTTTTTTCCACGTGAACCGCAGAAAGAGGATATTCGTGCAAAGTGAAGTGGGCGATGAAACGCAAAAGGCACTACAAAAGCTGCAGCTATGGCAAGGTATGTGTCGATGGAACGTTTCGTTCGATTTGGATGAACAATCGTGGAACGTGTGTGCAGATTAGCGAACACTATCTGTGGTGTTGCAGGCTGAATAAGTTAGAAGTTGCAATTAAGTGGGAATGGTAATGGAGCTAGGGGCCAGTTTACGTGGATGCAGTGGTTTTGCGTTCGGTTGGAAAATGGCAACAGTTGAAAGCAAACAGGCGTTGATTTTTTTATCGGCGGTCTTAATGACCGCGAAACGTTGCGCAAAGTAATTGTGCATATAAATGGCATTAACGGGGAGCATTTATCGGGTTTTGAACCTAAGATCGAAGGTTTTCTGTTTCAAAGCGCGTGCGGGAAATTAGCGGGCGCATCAATTGGAACATCGGGTAATTGCGGGTTGTACCTGTGCATTAGGTCAATAAAGAATAAATTGCTTCTATTTTGAGCGAAGAAAAGTAATTGGTCTGGTTGAGGTCGAACACTGGTTAGGCTGATTAGACACCAGTGGACACGGTGATGAGTCTTTTATGTGTGTCAAACTTGAGTCAAGGTATTCAGGTGCTAAAGGTACTTTGTTTATTCACTCGTGCGATCGAAAAGCGATGACGTCAGATTAATTTAGTTCGCTTTGTGCCTTATACGGTGGAAGTGTCTTTGTCGATTGTTGCTGCACTTGCGGAACGACGAAAGTCTTTGTTGTACCCAGGAGTATTGGATTCCTTATACGCGAAAACTATTCCGGCCGTTTTCGGTTTGATTGAATCACTTTCACTAATTAAATTCCGGATTCTGTTTGCTGGGGAGTTGAGAGGCCAAGGTTCGCGCTTAGGGAATCGCGCTAAATAAGAAATTACGGTTCCATGAATAATCGTATTGTAATCGAAAATGTTTTGATAGCACCATGGGCTCCTCCCGAGGCCGCGCGGTTCACGCAGCACGTCATTATTCCGCTCGAAGGAGCCAGAAGCACCTCTTGTACACTTAAATGCTTCATCATGTTGATCACCGTCATTCCGGCAAAAATGCCTAATTGCGTACTGGCCGGAAGTCCGAAGAGCCTTGGCGAAGGACTCGCGATAATGGATCGGAGCACGGATTCGCTTTCCACCGTGGTACGTCTAAAATTAGTATTTGCGTCAAGCGGCGCGACGCGACGGTTCTTGGGATGTTGAGCTTTGGTCGAGAGATAAAAGTGCAACCAGTTTGGCAACAAAGTAAACAAAGGATCCCGATGCGTTGTGTAGTAAACAAAATAGCAACCTGCGAAGCCTGTTTGGGAAGAAAAAATATGGACAGGCAAAAAGAAGAGGCAAGCTTCTTTTTGTTACGAGCTGGGAGAATGCAGGAATTCTTACTGTATCGTGTGCTCTTTACAATATTTTTCTCCAACAACTCTAAGAAGTTACGATATTAAAATCAATATTAGAGGTGTACACAGATTGTGCAAATGAGGTAAAAATTTTGCTCTAGGTACTTCAAAGAACCAATCATTTTTCTACGGTGTAGATTGATTAGAAACATTCGAGATAATTTTGAATATTTGAAAAAATTTCGATAAAGGCAGCACCAATTTTGATCGCTATCATCCCAATGACTTCGCAACAAACCGAGCTTGTTTACTAAAACATCGAAAACACGAGAAATACAAAGGGAAGACCAGAGCGGGAAGTCTGGTACGCAAATCCCCATAAGCTTAGGTTTGTCCATCGCATCGTCCAAAATTCCCTCCTGGGTGCAATATTCGTGAATCCCAAACCCATTAGCTCGGCCCTCAATAAATTACCACTTGCAAGAGCGGCACGGCAGGATCCTTGGCCTTTATATCATACCGAGTGATCCTCTTACTACCAAGAACTGCAAGAATTTAGTCGGGTCGAGAACACCAGAGCTGCTGCTGCTGCTGCTCTTGGTGCTGTCGATTCGGATGGAATGTGTTGACTCCCGGCGGTCAGATAACGAGTTTTATTGGGCGAATTAAAGTTCAATTCGAGCCGTGGCGGGACAGTACGAGTCGAAATTGACCGCGCCACTGTGATAGCCGAATGATAACCGCAAGGATACGGAATCCGCAGCTTCCGCGCGAATTTGATTCGCGTGGCTCAACACCAGTGCTCCCTTCAGATAGTGGCGATTCGCGGTCTAGTGATGCGCAACGACCGCAGGTTTGGGAATGGTTTAGTTTGGTGGTGCATTTCCTATTGATTGGAGGTGGTTGGAAGATGTAAATCGATTGGGTGAGTCAACGTTGGGGTTTTCCGCTGATTCAATGGGGCGTTTGCTATCATTTCCGAACTAGAAAAACCGGCAATATCCTTTCCATTCTAGCCTTTGCATCGGAAAAAGTTCCAAAATTATTTTTGTCTCCATTCACAATTTAATCGATTTAAATAAATTTTAAATCATTGAGTTAGTTGGCGGACGCGAACGCAAATTTTCGAATCGGAATCGTTGAGTGGGCTGTCGAACGCGAACGCGCAGCCTTGGACAAAAGTTTGGGGTGCCCTGGCCTCGATGGATGAAAATCAATCAAAAATATAGGTAGTGTGAATGAAAATTAATTTGAAAAATTACAGTTTACTTTGTTAGTTTAATGTGATTTACAAATTATTAGCGAAGTTTTTATGAGTATATTATATTCGTGGTGTTTTAAATCGATTAAATTATTAGAAGTGAAGACAGTTTTAAAATTAATTTTCGTTCACTCAAACAAAGAGGGAAAGTGGGAGTACATTGATTCGATAATTTTAATTGTTGTGAGGAGATAGCATATCAACCTACTATGTATTTTAATACAATTATTGTGTAAGTGTCACGCTATCAGTTCAGCAATCCTATGTACCGTTTACACGAACATGGCGAGGAGTAGTTGATCACGTTCCCACATATATTTACATGGATATTAGCAACAATGATCCATGAATATGTATCGCTGTAATTACCGCCTAGTCCTGGCAAAAATCACAAGCCAACCGTTTCGTCTCCTCCATTACCGTTCTGAATGTCACGTTTCCTGCCGGTCGCGGCAAACTTATTGTTTATTGTTCCGATTTGAACAATCCTATTGTGAAAACATTAAATTTAGTTTTATAGCCCGTTTGATAGCTGTTTTATCCGTTTGAATGAGAGAAAGTGCGTAAAAATACTACTCTGACCATGAGGTACCTATTCTTCCACAAAAATAATTACGTATAAGATAAGAAACGCACGTAGGATATGGAATGGATTGAGATAGAATTGGATGATATACGAAACATAATTATAGGTCATTATCGTGAAGTAGGTAATTATCCTGCAATCTGCACGATGGGACAGCGATTGATACAAACACGATAATATTCACTCGACTTGCAACCGAATCAAGTGAATCCATTATACTCTCCAAAACGAAATGATTAAAGAATGTTTTTTTCTCAATTGAAAAACCAACCGAGGAAGCGGAATTGTCATATAATTGAATCCTTACTGCGACAATAATTTCTCTTCGCCATTTCATGGTTCGCGACTCATTGATCAATTGCGCCAATTACGTAATCAGATTGGTTTTATCAATTTTGATGTCGCTTTCGTCGCGAACGCGGCCACCTAACCCCAATAAGTGAAAGTGAAACGATAAAGTTTTGTCGTGCAGGGGCTCCCTCCCACATACACAGGACACCTGTTACAATTCAAGGGGAGCAACCTGGTCAATAATAGTGCCACAGTCTGATAAAGCGGCCGTCCAAGCTCGAGTACGCTCCGAACGGTCGTACGAAAGGTGATAAAAGTGCATTTTTTCGGTGGGCGAAGAAACGCGACACGCGACAAACCTTCGCCATGCGGACGTTATGAAAGGTAACTGTTTTTCCGCAAGTCTGGAACGCAACCGCCAAGTTTGGTAACCGGAGGATTAGTTCCAGTTTAGCCTACAGTCAGTGTTAAGTGGTAAACATTGCATCCCCATCGATCGGTCGCTCGATGGTCCGAGCTTAGGTTTGACTTTCTTATTTTGCAACGGCCATCGGACGCCAATTACAAGCGTGATTATTAATTTAGACGGGTTGCAACAGTATGCGGCAATATTTCTTGGGAAAACGTCAAAATCTCAATGAGACTCAAATTGACCATCGGGCCAGACCCAAAATGCGCAGCGCAATGGGGTGAAAAAAGTCGCAAAGAGATTCAGCCTATGTCTAAAATTGATTTGGCGCTGAAAAGCAAGCCAAGCTGAAAATTGACTAGACGCAACAAAATGTTGCCAATATCTTGAAATTGAAAACATTGGGCACCTTTGTATTATCGTAAGAACCAGCAGAAGCACTTAGAGTATAGAATACTCAGAAGTAGGAAGATTCAAAAAATGCGTTACGTTCCGTAAATTTCCAACAAAGCCAACGGGAAGTGCTGCTTATTGGCCTTACTTCCGCAGGAATACGCGTGCCAGAATTCAATTACTTTGGCCACTTGGAGCTGCCGAGAACTCGCCAGCTGTTCCTTTAGAGCTTCAATTCATTGCCTCATTGCTTCGAGTTGTAGCTCTACTGATTCGTCTTTATGCAATAATTGCATCACGCCAGCGAAATGCACTCCACGGTCAAACTGATACTTTATTTGCAGCGGACAATGAGGTTGATTAACGAGTTATGGGCCATTATAGCCCTTTTCATCCTCAAGAACACTCGATAAGCATCGCCCCAAAGCTAAATTTAGAATGTTTAATGGAGTTCCTTTTGATGCGGCAATGAAAAGTGTAAACTCGAGAGTCAAATGCGCCCAATTTCCTCTCGTCAATGAGTTATAAAAATTACCTTCGACTAATTTTATAGCTGACACTAATTTAACCCGAACCTTGTGGTTTTGCTAATGGAGTTGCGCCAGAAAATGATTAGTGAGTTTAATTATTACTTCTCAAAATAAAGAAAATCGGTGCATGTTTCCATCTTCACTAAAAATGCTCAAAGAAAAAAGTGTGTTTTTACTAAAAATGCTCCCAAGAAAGAGTGTTCCTATCTTTACTAAAAATGCTACAAAAACCGTTTTTATTATAAAGATAACAAATTGGAAAACGTGGTAGACTGTAATAACAAAAGTCGTTGCGACCTTCATTGCGGAATCTCCTGATGCAACTGAACCCCATTGCGTCAACGGATAATGGGATGTCCACGATTTGGCATTTTCCGATCATCTCGCCCATCCCATAACGTAGCCCAATTAATGATGAGCATCGCACAACAATGAACTCGCAACTCCAAACGTTTAAGGTGGGAAACTACGAGTCGTGCTCGGCGTATGCAAAACGCGCTCTGTGGTTATGGTAAAACTCATTGCGAGTGGCAGGCAGTGCGTAATGAGCAGACCCATTTCAGGTGTTGGCCCGTGTCCGAGTTTCTAACCATGAGAATACGGTGTCCGTTGAATAATGGTCGAGTTATGAAATTTCGCGCAATTCTTATGCATTTACAATGGGGGAATTAATATTCGTTGTGGGTTCGAAAGTGGCAGCCGGTTTTGTGTTTGAGATTACATTTAATCGCATTCGCGAAACTTGTAATCACATTTAGCACTGGTCGAGTATTTCATTACACTTATCAAATATCTCTCTACATATCATAATCGTTGCACAAATAATCACATGTACTCTGTATTACGCATGAACATTGAGCATTCAGCAACTAATTAAAAAATGACAGTAATGTAAAGATAATCAAAATGTTTAAAATGTTCGTAACAATGTTTCAAATGTGGAATTAATCGCCTTTGAAACCCAAATTTCAAAATATGTAAGTTACATTTCTTCAAAAACGCGGAGTAACAAGAGCTGCCTTTCTTTCTTCATCTCGCCTGGGTAAAATTCGGACGGAAGTGACTTGGAAATTGTAGCAATTAAATGATAATTCCCCAAATAGGCTTCTGAATGCACATAATAAGACTACCGTTTATCACGAGAAAAACGAGAAGAAAGTGTCCACCGTTTGCAACTGTTTGCTGTTTCTACGATTGTTTCTAAATCTCCACAAAC
This sequence comes from Hydrochus callosus, assembly GCA_033557855.1. NCBI lineage: Eukaryota > Metazoa > Arthropoda > Insecta > Coleoptera > Hydrochidae > Hydrochus > Hydrochus callosus. The sequence continues at coordinate 7,969 of JAUIMY010000231.1, read as the reverse complement.
TCGTTGGGCAACATGGAAGTAGCTGACCGTGGAGACAGAACTCATTGAAATACTAGATAAACAGCATTTTAGTGGGCAGTGTTGCAAAATAGCACAATCACACGATAGAAATCACCTAATTGCGAATTGCAAAATTAAAAAAAAATAACTCACGTGGTTCCTATCGCGATCAATTTTGTAAAATTCTCAAGCTAAAATTACCGTGAATTATGGTACATACTTCCAAATCGCATTTCTATGTCGAACAACGTACATTTGTGCCATTATTAAACTTTAAATCTGGGCTATTTTTATACTTTAAATCAGAGCCGTATTTGCTTCATACAGAATTGTAAATTTTCGTGGAAAGTCCGATGTCAAAATATTAATTTCCGGACTAATATTTAGCACGAGCAATGACATTAATTGGTATAGCTCACACATTAGGCTCGTTGCAGTGCGAGCAGCGAAAGAATTTCGCAAACACCCTCAATTATAATCAGTTGAGAGCACGTTTATGGGGCCACAAGTCGATTTCTTGAAAGGGATCGCCCGAATTCTCACGACTTTACCGATGAAGATGCAACGAAAGACGGTTTTCTCACGACGCTAAGCAACACTTTCAATGCTCTTCACCATTTCGCCACATTTTAATGCTGCTCGTTCCGCGAAGAAAGAGATCATATTGACGCAAAGCGGAGACAACAATACGTGAAGCATCCACGAATATAAGCTTTCAAAGAGAAATATGAACGCCAATGGCTACCTATTCTTGCAGTAAAGTTTACTCTAAGGACAGCCACTTTCCAATATTCTGGCTAGTTAGAGGAAAAATGATACAATACACTCAAGTGAAGTGCAATAATCCAATTTGCAACAAAAGGCTTCAACACCCCTTTCATGGTACATAGCTACTTTAGGCGACTGTAATCTTATTACGTTTCCTTACCAACTTTACATCAAATTTCAAACGGAAAATACAATAATTAGTCATACCGAAGACAGTATGATGAGTTTCAGGAACTAATTGGCGCTCATTAAGCCAAGTTTATAGTAGTTTGCAACAAAATTAGGGCGTATCGAGAAATTATAGGTATCGTAAATTACCTAATAGATATTGGATTCCTAATAGCTATTGGATTCCCATAAAGCCACCGGGCTCCAATAAACGCCGGTTTAGAATAAAATTTGAGTGAATAAACCCTAGTCTCTCATAAACGCCGGTGTGCCCACCCAATTCGGCAAATAAACGCCCGGATTACTATTAGATCATTTACAGTAGTTCCTGTTAGACGGGAAACTCCAGTTTCTTATTTAATCGCGGAAGTTCCTTCATTCAAATGGAAAACGTGACCAGACGTAGAAACGATCCATATTTGGAGCATACATACTTTCAAGTGCAACATATTTTCATTTTGTTTAGATCCGGAACTATGTTACGTGAATAAATAGATGCATTCACTTAATACATTACAGGTACTTACAGTCGAATCTGCTTAATTGGGAAATCGGATAATTGGGACAGGCGCTTCTTTAGGACGTATCTGAAAGAATAGAAAAAAAACAAGGAAAAAACAGAAATTTGCTTCCCTCTTTTGACTTGAAAGAAAAATAAAAATAGGAGTTCGCACTAATAATTTGGAGGGGTGTTAAGGATTGGAATTTTGGTTATTTGTCAAAATAAACTGTCAAAGTGTCCTCCTCACCCTCGACAGCTTTTCCTTGATAATGTTTTCTGTATTTACTAAAATAAAGGCACTATTAAGGTGACCGATAAAAAATTCCACCCTGTGTATGACGTTATTGAGTTCTGTGGATATGTGGATTTTCCAATTCAATACATAGCATCCCTGTCGCTAGAAAAAACTTGTATCTCATTAAAAAGTCAAATATGCTGGTCACTCGCTGGCATATTTGAGTCTATAATGAGATAGACGTTTTTTGTAGTGTCTATAGCTATAGCATGAACTGGAAAATCCAATACGTCGAAAATGTAGACACGAGGTTTTGACTTAAGGTGGTTTGTACAGTACAAAATGCTTAACAATTTCAGCATGTGAGAGCCCAGTATTCGCATACTATTTCCTAGCCCCCCCCCCAGTATATCCGATTTTAACTACGACTGTACACGGACTAAGCACCGCATCGTCTGTCTCCATACCACGAACTATTATCTATCATTATCTTGATAACGGTACCGCTAGTCGTTTGGAGATTTTGACATATTAATATAATTGTTTATTATTACGACATACTGATTTTTGTTGAATATCTTAAATGTAATATTGGCGCTATGAACTAAAACGTTGCTTCAAGATGACCTTTCCCATAAGGCGCAATGCCCCTGCACACTCTGAGACCGAAATTTTAAATTTTCAGGTGCCAGTCGCGGCGAGGATGTGGGGCCGAGCGCTCTTGCTCGTGCTAGTTTCCGCGCTCACCGCCGCCGATGGGGACGACGCCCAGGAGCAGGACATCGAGCTTCAGGTCGGCCGCTCCATCGACATCTTCACCCGCTACGGCTACATGGGCCTCAGCATGAAGGTGGTGCCCTACAACCACTCCGACTTCAAGACCATCTTCCGCGAGCCCTCGGTGGACGTCTTCTCCGGGCTGGACACGTACGTGGTGCGGCCGCGCCGGTCCAAGAAGGCCGTCTTCGACGGCGACTTCCACATGGAGTTCTGCGATAACCTGCGGCAGCTGCTGCAGGCGTACTTCAGGGACTTCAACTTCGAGGAGCTGGACCAGCCGTGGCGGACGTTCACGGGGAGTTGGTCGCCCGAGCTGATAGCGAAGCACATGGGCATCAACTCCTCGTTCGTGGTGAAGGAACACAGTTACGTGCTGGTGCGGTTGAGTCGGTTCAGGGAGTCGGTGAAGCTGTCGAGGTTGCCGAACAACATCAACTTGACGGAGATGGTGGCGGATGAGATAGCGAACATTAAGGTGGGGGACTTTGAGAGTGTTGTGATGTTCATGAAGAAGTTCGGGTCGCACTACATCAACTCGTTCGTGACGGGGAACTCGCTTTATCAGGTGAGGTTGCGGGAGACTGGCGACAGTAAAATCCTCCAGCCCAAATAGACGAGTTAAGGTGGGAGTCTGCCAATGTAATGAGCCAATGGTATATGGTGTGTAAGGAACAAGGTATGTTCACTACCATTTAAAAATGGGTCGCACTAGGGACATGCTGTGGCTGACCAATAAGCGACTTGGCTCTTGTGACGTCACAAGCCATGATGCGCAATTCCCGCCCAGTGAATATACATTGTTCCTTATACTTTAGGTAAATGGGGGATCGTATTTAGAATTGTGTTTAGCTAATCCTTATTATTGGATTGAGAATTTAGAGATCAAATGGTATATTCTTAAATTACAAATCGCGATTATTTTTAGTCAACGAAAAGCCTGTTACATTTTCAGACTCCCACATTAACAGGGTCTCCTTATATGTACATTAATTTTATGCAAACATAACCTCAAAAGAATTGACGTATCCATGGACATCATGTAAGCCACGGCCTACTCTGAGGGAGAAACTTTTTTAAACGCACGATACGATTGTTTGTCGTCCTATAGTACCTAACACTAACGCAACGCAAATTACTGATCCCGCCCTCCCTGCAGGTTTTCGTCTATAAGAAACAAGCCTACAACAAGATCAAGCACCGCCTCAAGAGTCAAGGCATCTCGGGACTTAGCGGTGCCGAGCTCATCGGCTACTTCAGCCCGTGGAATGCTCAGCACGTGGGCAAAATAAAGGTTGCCAGCGGCAACCAGACCGTGGAGCGGTGGTGCGCCGCCAACCTTCAGCTCCAGTACTACTTCTTTTCGTACCAAACTTTGCTCAAGATCCACGGAAACCACAAGCTGCTGGAGATCCTCAACGGACTACTCCAGAACGAGGCTCTCCTAGAGATCGACTTGAAGACGGTGGCGCCTGCCTTCAAGAACCCGGCCAAGCGGCGCTGGTTCGAGGAGGTCCTCCACAACGTCATCAACCTGTGGGAATCGAACTTCTGACACGTTGGGAAACGCAAACAATGATTTTCCGTTTCCACGAATTAGATAAGGGGCTTCCCGCTCGTGGACGTGATAGTGTGTGATAACCAACCGCCTACCGGGGTTTTTTGAGGACTATGACTTGGACGGATCGCTCAATCATTGAAAAAACTCGACTAGTAACGATCGACTTTTATTATTTCCTTCGTAAAAAAAAACAACTACTCTAAGGCATTTAGGTTATACAAGTAATTTTTTTAATTGATTATACAAACGATTTTCTGTGTATAAAGTTCTTGAATCACGAACGGAAAGTCTAAATTAATCTGGTCTTAGTAACGAAATTAAATGAGTATTATTTCTCGCCGGGTCACCGCTGCAGTGCCCCCGTAAACTTAGGAACTAAAGCTGCAGTTAAATTAAACTTAATTCAAAAATGCGATCAGTCAATTCCTACTCCAGTTTCATGTCGGCATATTTTTGCAATATGGACATTTGTATGGCGGACTGCAGGTCTCGAGTGACCTTCTTCCCATTTATCACCATAACTAACGGAGTTTCCAGCCGAATCAACTTAAACTTATAATTCTGAAATACAAGCAATTTTTTCACAGAATCTGGGTTTGCGAGTTACACATAAATTCAATAGTCCAAACCATGGACTTGAGTCCATGATCCGAACGTAGGAAACCATCGAAAGGAAATACGATTACTCACAATACTGTTGTAATCAAAGTCATAATTAGTTACGAACGGCTCAGGTATTGCAACCGAATCGCCAATTTTAACCCCTCTGCGTTGGGCAATGTTGAATACAGACACAGCGACGCAAGTTCCTACTCGATCAACCAAACAAAACGTACTAGAAGAGAAACGCGATGCGTTAGCACCAGCGAGTCTCGAGACCCACTGGTCAGTACAAATTAAGTAGAACCTTCAATCGTCTTGTGTCGCACAGCGAACAAGCGATTCCTAATTTTACTAGCGTAAATTGACTTACACTTTTTATATTGTATGGAATTTATACCTAAAGCCTGAAATAAAACGAACGCAAACCACTACTACTCACAAGGGTATGCTATCGCCGTTCCGCACAGTGCAAACGACCTTCCCCAAAATCACCTTTTCCTCATTCGCACCTTCCTCCAAATCTTTTATTAGGACTTCGTCCAATTTAGCGGTCTCTCCCTTCGGTGAAGTGTAGCTACCTCCACCGTACGGACCCAACTGCTTGCTGTCTATCGTCTAAGAATGGGCATTGCAATTAAAACTCTTACCTTCAACTCTCGCGAAAAATCTTCAAACCTTCAATGTCTGGTGCAGCTTCTTCATCCGCATCTTCCCGCAAGTCTTCACCATTTCAGTCAGTTCATTCAGGTAATCTACGGTGATGTCCAATTTACTCTTTGGTTGCTCGGCTACAGGATCCAATAAATGCGCTCGGTGGAACGCTTCAAGGGCTGATTTAAACTCCTCTCGATATTTCAATGTCTAAGGGGATTATACAGAAAAAAATCAATTCGCTATATTACCACAGAATATTTCTCTGTGATATTACCACAGTACTTACAATAGGGGGTGCTCGTCCACCATCTTGAATTCACTTTAGTACCTGAACGTCATCTCCACTCCCTTTTATGATTGGTCCACAGTATCATTGCGAATATTGTGATTGTCCAGGCACCAGCATAATTCAATATGGTGGATGAGCGTCCCTACTGCACTGTGATATTACTCTCCACTATAATAAATTCCGATTGTCGCGCTTTTTTTAATCTTTACAATAAAAGACACTCACAATTCCCTTGTTATAATGCAAGTCGGCATTATTTCTTTCCACAACATCTTTCTCCTGAAAAATTAAGTTTCATTATGATATTCCCAAACTGATACACATCGTATTCACTCACAGCTTGCGCATAAGCGCTCAAGCATTGCTTCAACGTGATCGGTAGTTGTTTAAGGCAAAAGAACGAAGACAAATGAGCGTTGCCTAAAACAGTCCACGAAGCTCCGTCATGCGGATCCATTTCCACCGCTTCTTTAGCTAACTTTACCCCTTTCCATATATTTTGTCTATTGTCTTCAAAACAAGGGGCGTATTCCTGCCGTGCCAACATCGACAAGCATCTCAAAGATACTTTGTTCCTTTTCTGCAAAATAATCTCCTTATACCTTCTCTCAGGTTTTCTTTTCGATTCACCACAAATACAAATGCTTTGAAGAATTTTGGTATGAAGGGTCATATTAATATTTGTTGAGTATTTGTGCTTTCTTACATAATTTAATGCACCGGTATAGCAATTCACTGCCTCTTTAATGTTGTTGGCCTTCCAATAAAATTCCCCCAGCTCGTTCCAAGCTTCCACCATCTTAGGGTCTAATTTGACAGCCTTAGATAATATGTCTTCCGCTTCTCTATTATGCTTTGTCACCACGTTCAATACGTAGCCTTTCATGTAATAATATTTGGCTTCGTATGGTTTCGTAATGCAGTCTTCGTATTGCTTGAATAGTTCTATAGTTTTCTTCATCTCATTCTCAACGTCAGTTGGTTTATTAGCCGCTTCCTCGATGGGATGCGTCTCGAAATAATGGTCGCGGAACCAGTACAATTGTTCCGCCCTATCCTGTAATTTTTAGCTTTGTGGTATGCCAACTTATTTTAATTAGCCACCTGTCTGCCATTTCCAATGCCCACATTTACGTTATTTGGCCGCATTTGTTATGTTCGCTGTTAGTTTATAAATCTGTACAGAACAATGTATTAAAAACCGAGTAAAATACTGAGGTGTAAGCACAGTAAATAGTTTGGTAGAGAATATCTCCAGGGTATACTTCATTGCGTTTTATCATTGACTGTTCAGTCAACGGTTTTATGTATGGAGACCAACATGTGCCAAATGACAATTCGATGTTATCTCCTTCTACATTTAATCCTCTCACATCTATCTATCTTCCTTTGGGGGATACTTTCAAAGCGGATGCGCTACATGAATTTTCATTTACCAAGTGATTTGTAATTAATTTGGTAGAACCATTAGCTGCGAATAGGCATGAACTATCAAATCACGGTAAATGCACATACATTTTTTAAACGTCCATATATTTAAATAAATTCAATAAAACAGTGTATCGGAGAAACAGATTGACGTAACAGTAAAAGAGCCCTTAGGCCACCACTTTATGCAATCAATTTAATTATTGCGTTATGTCACGTCTTCGCAATCAAAAGCGTGAAAAAATTAATCGCTACTGCACTTTTTGACGGATTTAAATATGACACGTTATGGATGCAAACGAATGAAAAAAACTGTCAATATCATAACGGACGTAGAAAAAAATTATAAACACAATCTAAGATTTAAGAGCAACGGAAGTAGTCGACTCACCTCAAGAATCTTCATGACATCCTTACATTTATCATTTTTGGCTTGTTCTAGTTCATCGCTGTCGTAGTTCTCCATTTTAATCAAACAAAATCGCTCTAAAAACGATCTTTACGAACATTTGCGACGTATCAAACGTCAACTTTCGCAGTTTTATAGGTTATGTTTTGTTTTATTGTCTAGTTGAGCGGGAACGTTGCAAGTGAAGATGGCGCTCATGGCTTCGGAAAACGTCAAGAAAACTCAGTTGAAGAAACGCACGGCGGCCGTGAAGAAACGGTAAGTTTCCCAACTATTCACATTTCACCTGCAATTTGATTGCCATTGAATGCAAATCAAATGTAGATATATAGGCAACACAAATTGCACTTCACGACGCGGCTGCAGCACAGATGTCGCCACAAACCCCATTCTTCCATCTTGTCTGTCGCGCAGCGGTGAAAGCGCGAACTCGAGCGGTGGCTGTGCGAGTCGCGCAGTTCGGCCAGCGCAGGTTACAGCTTGCTTATTACTGCATTGCATTGTTGTAGTTGATCCAGGCCGTCATCGAGTGTTCTGCTCGGGGTGTGTTTACTGTGTGGGTGCTGAGTGTCCAT
>JAUIMY010000230.1:0-54867 GCA_033557855.1 Hydrochus callosus | reverse complement strand
CGTGGTTACATGCGCCAATTTTCGCATTAGTATAATACAGTATATATTATATGTAATACCGTATAGCGCAGTATAAATAGTATACGAAATGTATTCCAGTGGAATTCCAAAAAAAACCGCACGAAAACGCGTCAATCCTAACCGAAATAATGAAAACAATGCGCTGCACATAATGTCCCCGCACCTCCACCAAAGTGTGTCCGATTTCTCGATTTTCGGTGCACCTTTGGTGGAGGTGTATGCTGACCAATGCAAAGTTCATTGTGCAACGAAATCCTCGCGATGGAAGCGACGCCCAATTTTAACCAATCAAACGTCGCCCTGATCGGTATTTCGGTCGAATCAAGGAGGCCGAACAGAACGGCGAAATGTCAAATAATCAAACGTCAAATAATCAGCATAGAATTCGTGCGTTTTTGGCCCTTTTTTCGCCTTATCTCATCAAAATTTTCCCCGAAAAGTCTAAATTGACGTTCTTTGAGTTGATTAGCGAAAAAATTCTCTAGAGTTTCTTTTTTCGACTGACAGTGCACTCCCTCATCTCCGACGGTGATGAATACGTCAAGGACGAATGGCTCGTCCTGCAGTGGCGTTTTTGTCCTGCGGACGGAGGGACGCGGACGCCGGAAACGAGCGGGAAAACTCCCGCTCTGGCATCGAATTCCGGCCGATATTATGCCATGTTTACTGGCAGCTTCCTGCTGGAGTCCACTCGTGCATACAAAAGGGCTCGGAGGAGGGTTGCGCGATCGGAAGGACCTAGGGGTTGTTATTCGAGCTTCCGGCTTCGGGATGTCGATGTGGAGAGAGCCACTTGTGATTCATTTCGCATTTGCGTTCGTAGCGTCGCATTTGCGAGTGGAGATGCGGATTTGCATGTTTCGTCCCTTCAAACTGGCACTAGTTGAAATAAAAATTGATTCGCATGAAGGAGTCGGTGTCTGCAATGAAATTTGTGGATCATCTAATTCATTCCATCATATTTGGTTTGGCGCGCCAATAAATTACATTTTTAGTGTGAACATCGACTTGCATACGGAGAGTTTCCTTATTTCCGTACAATTCGAATAGGAGTTGGGTTTATTTAGACTTGCATGTAACAACCTTGCATACTGCTATAATTAATTTTCGTACAAATACTCATCTCCCGATGTTTGTAATCGAAGCTTGTGCCAAGTGAAATAAATTTGGATTCGCAGCCTTCAGATTTTTAGATACCAAAAACAAACTAGCGATGAATAATAGTATTTTTTTACCATGGTAAATAAAACGCTTAAAATGACATTTAAAAAAATATGGAGATGCAATAAAAATATGAATACCAATCAGAAAACGTGAGCGCATAAACTTTATTCAAATCACAATCAGGAATGGGAAGGGTCGAATTTTTCCGCCACTGGCGGCACGTAAATGCGCAATAAGGGTAGAAGAAAATTGGTCAATGAAAACGCAAAACTTCATCAATATATTAGACAATTTTATTTTTATAAAATATATTATATACAACAGCAACCTATATACCTCCAAACTGTACAAGTATGCTCGAACTCAATATAACATTCGGAGAAAATAAAAGTATGCATATAAAAATCGTTTACACCCTAATGAAGTATTACAAATCTATAAGATTCAACGGAAAATATTTTCTAATCACTTCGAAGCAATGCGGATGTTTAGAATGTAACGTTTGTTCAACCGAACTGGTTATTCCCTAAAGAGGAACTAGATCTGGTGTATAATTGGAAAATACTGAAAAGGATAAATATAGTCGAGTTCTGGATTAGCCTAATAAAAATTGACAACTACTGGCAACAGTTCAAGGAACCAGTGAGAATAAATCCTGCGAAATTAAATAGAATTCAACGCAAAAATGAGCGATCCCGAAAATGAAGCGATATTCGAAAAAAAATAAACAAAACCCCAATAAGGGAATCCCCGATAAAAATAAGGACAACTGAAATAAAACGGTCAGTTCTTTCCGAAAACTTCCGGTGAATTAAATAAAAGATTGGACTCCGCGCGAATTTTCACGTTTGATACAAACAGGAGTTGGAGATTTGAGATTAAAACAAAATCGAGCGGCGGATGCAAAAAAATAACGACGAACTCCGAGAATACAATGGGCCGCATTTCCGCGCAACACATATTCTAATCTTCCACACTCATCAATGCGCCATGACTTTTTTAGGGGTGGAAGGTGGAGTACACTCTGCACAGTCTTCGGCATCCGATGTATCTGAACTTGAGGAGTCCGAATCTGAGCTGCTGGAGCTTCCGGAAGATGAGTCGCTTGTTTCGCTGTCTTCTTCGTCATTTTGGCCAACTGACAGCGGTTTGTAGCACATGGTGTTTATGGGAAGATTGTTCAGTTCAGTAGGAGTATAAGACTGTAAAGGAACGTACATTTTAGAGTTAAAAATTATTAACAACTCAATCATCAACGGAGAATAACTATTTACCTTGTAATAATCGGTGTATTGACCGGGAACTAAAGCAACGGGATAATCGCCAATTTTCGTCCGATCCACCTGCTTCATCCTTCCTTTAGGATAATTAACAGTGAATGTCTGCAAGTCCATGCAAGCCCTCCGCAGTTCCCTCCTTGACCTGTTGAAGCTGCTGTTCCACTGAGCGGCGGAGCGCACCGCCTGCTGCGTTATATCCACCTTGTTGTTTTCTTGCTTAGCGGCCAAACTGAGAGCTTTCTGCTTGTTCGTGAAGTCTTTGGCTTGCCGATCGCGTTGGAATTTGCAGTACTCCTCGTACTTGTTCTGGAAGTCCGAATACATAATGTCTAAGATGTCCGAGCTGTTCACAGCCGTCAGCCCCAGATCGCACATCGACTCCGACACCAATCCGCTTTCCTTGATGAAGTCCCGCTCTTGCATGTCCACCTGCCGCCTCTGTATTCCGGGATACTTCCGCTTGAACGACTTGATCCCCAAAAATTGGGCTACTTGTTCTTGGAGCATGTAGGGTCCTCCGCCGCCCCAGCAGTATTCGGCTAGCTGTTCGGCGGATATGACAGTGCCTTCGGGTTCCTGGTGGACTTCCAAGCGCGGCGCCCGTTTCATTTTCGTGCCGCTCTCCGTTGTCGCGGTGCTCTGGACAGAACTCTGCGATTCTTCCACTATTTCCGCGGCAACTGGAGTCGTAACGACCTTCAGATCAAAAAGCAGTCGGTAAAATGCGGAATCCCCGCTCGAGGTGTTCGACAACGTAAAGGCCAACGGGTGGAATGAAAGTGAAGAAAAGCAAAAAGCACCATTTTTGGAAACGTCTCTTTATAATTACTTAGCACCTTCGAGAATTTGGCACACGATTCATATTGTTTTGAAAGTTCGTTTGAACTGCTAATTTTTAGAAAAATCCGTCGATCAGATTTAAAGCTGTCGTTGCTAATCAGCAGTCGGGTAAAACTCCCGCTTTAAAGGGTCATTCTAGTTCTCCTCCTAACCCGCCGCACCTGAAAGGGTTAAGGGAGGTTAACCCTGCAACCAGCGTATGCCATCCCAAAATAAAACAGTAGAGTTAGTTATTGTTTTGTCTTTCGCGTCTGCAATGACTCAACGTTTCAACCGAAACGATTTAGATTAGGCCAAATTCACAATTCTTCCTTTGCATTCGGCTTTCTTAAGGGTGTTCAGGAGATTATTCTTTGAGGAAGTTCCCTCGTTGTGCGACGTTCCAACTAAATTTCACATAACACTAATGGCTTTTAACTATTAAACAGTACCCCCCCTCCCGTTAAAAAATTATCACAACAATGAACTAATCACCATCAAACACCTGAAGTTTTCCAAACCTGGAAATACAACGAAAAAAGTGCATTCACCTTTCTTCCACTCACGTCTCCAAAACACCTTTAAGCGTACGCAAGCAGATAGGGAAATAAAAGACGAAACACAAGACAATCCTACTCGACTCGGAATAATTGAAAATCGGCTGAATTTACCTGCTTAGCTGGGGTTTGCGCCCTGCTGCTGTTCGTATCCGCACTCATCCTAGTCTCTTCCTCGTAAAACGAAACATCTCCTACAGGAGGAGTGGTCTCCTTCACGTCCGATTCATCCCCGGACGGCACCTCTTCTTCCTCCAAATCTTCAACCGGCTCCTTCAAGAGTTTGGATTTTGCACCACCCTATCGAGTTAATTGCACATTTTTAAAATTAACCCCCCGACGCGCAAAAAGGGCAAAACGGCGCAATTGTGTAAAAATTACGCATAGAACTAATTATTCCACAATCAAATAGTTATTATAGTACAAATTACCATCCCTAAAATCACTTGTGTTGAATTGTAAATATTTATTGAAAAGACATTTTTTCCGAATAGCACGGCTTAAGGAGAGTTAAAGATTAGAGTTTATATTTTCAATCGGGAAATATTCGAATAATCGCAATAAAAGAGGAAGACAGCTCAAACAATAATGGCGGAATTTAATTAACGTGACTCACGTAAAGTGCGAATACCTTCAATTGGAGAAATTATCATTAAGCCATTTTAATAACAACTGATGTTGCCGGCTGAACTGTGTTCTAAAAATAAACCTCCAACACACGCATCGTTCGGCTACACACACGGTCCGATGTGAGTGAGCGAGACGTCTGAGTGTGTCGTGTGTTTGATTTTTTTGTGCCGCACAGGTGTTACGTTCATATTTTTAGATGGCCAGGCTCCAGTGGCAAACAAACTTTTACTGTGATGTCTTATTAATACTTACGGACTTAAATTTAGTATTAGGGGGAAATTGTGTTCGATTCTTATAATATTTTGTTTCTGTTCTATTCTATTTCTATTACTTGAACGTCCAAGAATGTATTTAAGGTCTTGAATAATTCCAATTTCATGGAAAAACATCCGTCTTCTTCCCGCGCTCGCGGTATTACACGAAACGGCACAATAACATCCGAAACGATTCTCGTACTTTCGATTATCACACACGACTTTCCGGCTTTTCAATCGCCCGAAAACGAAAAATTATTCCGGGACAATAAAGAAAAACACTTACCCTGCCTCTTCCCCCTCTCCCGCCCCTACCGCCGCGTGCTCCACGCACTGCTCCTCCTCTAGCTGTATTACCCCCCCTTCCTCCACCTCTCCCGCGGGGCTTTCTAGTTTTTATCCCTAAAGTGTCGCGAACTGACTGGCCCCGACAGCTCCTCTTTGGCCTGCCCGTGGGAGTTTCCTCGGGAGGTTTTTCGACTGGATCGTCGGGCACAATGATTATGTCGGGTTCCGGTACGGGATCTCGGAATTCCTCGCGCACCACGAGCGGGATTTTCCTCGGTCGGCCCCTTTTCCGCGGCGCAGGTGCTGGTAGTACTAATGCGAAAAGGGATTAATTTTCGAAATGAATAACATCAATGTTCGAAGAGAAAATGGTTAAGAATTGAAGATGTGCCCTAATTTTCCTCAAAGAGTGCTCACCCGGAGTTGTTGCGGGCGACTTCACATCTTTGGAGTTTATTCTGAACACCGGGATGTCCTCCAACGGATCGATCGCGTTGGACTGATTCAGGGAGTTTGCAGAGAACGTGCTGTTCGAACGTTTCGAGTTGCACTCCATGGGTATTGGGGTGATCTCGACGCAATCGTCGTCTATTCTCGAATTGGAATCCTCGAAGGAGCTGTTCGGTTGGTTGTGGTCGATGGGGATTATGGTCACGTCATCTCTCGCGTCCTCCATCTTCAACCTCTTCTCTTCTAGTTCCCGATCGCAATCGGATGCGGTTCTTCTCTTACTGTTGACTATGTGCGCACGTCCACCTTCTCTGGACATCCTCACCTTTATTTTACCTGGAAAAACGACGGAGAATTTGCAGAATTAATTTAGGGAGTTATGCAGTGGAACTCGAACATCGGTTTTACCTATGCAGTTGCGTGTTTCGACACAACTTGCCATAGATTTATCAAAAGTCGCTGCGACTGAGTTTCATTGTATGAGGAAACACAATGTAAGACCGGCCCGATGTAAATTGTGTACCTATGTCAATTCATGGTTCAAGTGTTGCGACCGAGCGCTTGACAAGCGGTAAAACAGGACAATTTGAAGAATGAATTGGGAGAACATGTTTTCATACATTCAGATGGAAATCTGTTCATTCGGATTCCAATTTGAACGTAACGAAAACGCGATGGGACCTAAACGCAATCAAGGACGCAACACCACAAAAGGGGATTTCAGCCGTACTTGAAGGTAGTCATGCAAATTTTGCCGTCAACCCCGTAAATGATAACTTTTCTACCGTACAGAACGCTCTTGCAGTCGTGAAAGCCTCTAAAAATAAAATAGGAACGGTTTGAGGTGCAACTCACCCAGTTTTTCCGACTGGCTCTTCTGATTCACGTTGATTTTGAGCACGATCCTCTCCTTGATCTCTTCGTCGTAGTCTACTAGACTCGACTCGTTCTCCGGCTCCCTGATCGGCTTGATAGTGATTTTCGGGCTGGAGGCTTTGCCCTCCACCACCAGCAAGTCTTCCGGTTCGTTGAACGGCTTCACTATGGGCTTTATGGTTATTTTCGGGCCGGGTGAGCCGTCGCTGGAACCGTCCGGCTTTTGGATCGGTTTGATAGTTATTTTTGGGGCGGACGGTTCAGCGTCTTCGGCTGGTTTTACTATCGGTTTGATCGTGATGCGTGGACTGTGGGAGATGGACGGTTCCGGCTCCTCTGTGGGTTTGACCACAGGCTTAATAGTGATTTTGCGGGTCTTTTCTTGGTGTTGGCCGCTCTGGAATCAAGCGACAACACTTAACACTCGACAACATACACGGAATTCCCCAAATATGTTACTGGGGTAAAAGAGGTTTTGAATACCAACCTTAGGAGAGCTGCGTGATTGCGTTTCGTCGTCGCACTTGACGGATTTTATCGAGAGTTTAGGGCTTGATTTTTGCTGCGCCTCGTCCTGCTTCACCTGCTTTATCGTCAGTTTGAGCGGACTCAGCGGTTCTTGCGGTTTGACGATTGGTTTTATGGTGATTTTCGGGCTACCCTGCGCCGGGCTTCCTTTCACCGCGAGCATAGGGCTGTGCTGCCCTTCTGAATGCACAGTTTTAATCGTGATTTTCGGCACTGTGGGTTCTAATTCGCTCGATTGAACTATAGTCGGGGAGTCCAGCTGCCCGCAAGTTTTTATTATTAGTTTCGGGATAGTCTGTTCTTTGCTCTTCTTCGGGGAAAGCTGCTTCGTCGCATCGTCCGGATCGTAAATTTTCAAGATCGAATCGTCCGGTTTTTGTTTCGTAATTGTCATTTTCAGATCCTTTTTGTGGCTTATTTTCGAACTGTACTCGGACTTGGCCGGTCGCTCTTCCTGCTCCGCTTTCTCCTCAACAGCACTTTGAGTTTCAGCTATTTCTATCGTGAGAGGCTGCTGCATTTGCGTGGAAGACTGATCTATTTTGCGTCTTTTAACTTCGGTGGACCGTTCCTCAACCAAACTATCGGGTCGCGGGGACTTTGATTTTTCCCGGACAGTTCGAACGGGTTTTTGTTGTACTTGAGGTTCAGACTCTGAATGGGCCTTCAATCAAATCATTAAGGAAGTACAATTAAAAATTCTAGACGAAAATGGGATAATTAATTGCAATCAACACAGAGGATTTGCGCATCTCTCAAGATACCTACCTCAACAGTTCCGCTCCCGTTAATTCTAGCCTCATCTTCGATTTTCTTCATGCTCCTTGCTCTTTCATCCAAAGCATCGGAAAGCGCTTCCTCCAATTGCGCGTTCTTCGTCGAAGTCTCGCAAGCTTTCATCAAAATTTCAATCTCGTTCTCCTCATTAATCGGCATTCCGCTGCCTAAACTTTGAATTGCTACAACGGGAGTTGCACTTTCCTGAAGAAGCCTATTACGTAAAATTTCCCCCGGAGTCAGCGCTTCTCTGCTCGCACTGTTGGCAGCACTTATGAGAGATTCTTCCTCGAAGGCCGTCTCATCCAACGAGACATCTCCAAGTAGATCAGCGCCTTCTCCCAAGATTTCCTGCACCGGCTCTACCTCACTCACGGCTAAACCTTCTTGTAGAATATCATTAATCATGATTTCACCGGAGTATTCTTCAAAATTCGATTGCTGACCAGCTTCTAGGATTGCTGAAACTGCAAGATCGCTCTCGGTCATGACAGTCGAAGGTCCTGGAGACCCAACCACCCGATTACTCTCAACACATTCGATTTGCGGAGACCCCAATTTTTCAGCAGATTCGTTGTAGCTTTCCTGCAGTAGTGCATTTGGGGTTTCCATGAAACTCGGTATATTTAGCGAAGCATCAGGCTCATCTATCTCAGCTGGTTCACAGGATTCATATTCGAAGAGAGACTGCACAGCAGCCGCACTTTCGTCTAAGAAAACGTCCATCAATTGTGAAGTTGTGTCCGCTATTTGCGGATTGGCTTCCACTAATTCCGAAGGTTCCATCGTCGATTCCGGAAGTGGAGGAACATCTTGTGTGTGCATTTCAACATCAGATTGCGGGAAATTCGCCTCTAAAGCTTTGATTTCTGTGGAGGACGGCACCAGCGGTGCCGTAATCGGGTCTTCAGAAGAAGCCATTGCATGTGAAGTTTCAGATATTAGTTCTGACGTTCCGATTGTTTTTGAATCTGAAGAGAGATCCGTCATTTCTGAAGTGGTCATTTGGTGAGTTGCCACAATTACTTCTGACGTTCCATCGATTTCATCTGATTTATCAGCAATTACTTCTGTGGCTTCAGCAATTACATCTGATGCTACAGCAGTAACTTCCAGTTTTTCAGTTGCCACTGCAATAACCACTTCTTCAGCAATCAAATCTGATTTTTCAAGAATCACTTCCGATTTTTCAGCAATTTCTGATTTTTCAGCAACCATTTTTGATTTTTCAGCAATCACTTCCGATTTTTCAGCAATCATTACTGATTTTTCAGCAAACATTTTTGATTCTTCAACTGTCATTTCTGATTTTTCATCGATCATTTCGGATTTTTCATCAATCATTTCTGATTTTTCAGCAATCCCTTCTGTTTTTTCATCATCAGCAACTACCTGGACGGCGATTTCTGGGGTTGTCACCTTTATTTCAGAAATTGCAGCCACGATTTCATCAGTTTTACTTAAAACTCCATCAGCTTGCTTTTGGTCCATCGAAGTGGCACTTTCAGCAGGTGGTTCTTGCAGGCCGTCTTTCACTGCTTCATCCAATGGAGAAGTCAACACCAAGGAAATGTCTTCTTCAGATGCGGCTCTAGTTAACATGGCCGAAGCCTCGGCTGCCGTTGAATCTATTTGTTCTATACGCTCGTTGTTTGCCACAACATTAATCTCGGGCGTATTTATAGTAGACATTTTTCCCGTTTCTTCAAGTGGAGAAATCTCCAATTCCTTTGTCTTCTCCATGGCAGTTTCATCAGTTTCCATTTTGTCCGGCACAACTTCAACATCCAAAGTCGATTTAGAATTATCGAGAACGTCAGATTGCGAAGACCCCTCTTCACATTCAACTGCAGGTGTATCTTTATGGACTTCCAAATCAGAAATTTCCATATTTGTTGTAGCAAATTCCGAATCCGCATTTGAAGAAACGTTTTCCATTGTAATCTCCATCGGTTCATTTTCCGCTGCACCAGCATCTTTTAAAATTGCAACTTCAATCTCTGTCGCAGCATTCTCATCTTTTACTATATCAACTCCATCCTTTTGTGCCATATCTTCATCTGGAATTTTTTGTAGAAATTCTAAACCAGCTTCTTTTGCATCCATCTTTTCTTCTACTTCATTTCCATCGCCAATTTCATTCGGAATCACATCCTCCCCTGCAGTAAGCGATTCTTTGAAATCGACTTGCGGTTCGCACGCTTCTTCGAGAATATTAGCACCACTTTTATTCTCACACCTTTCTAATCCTTGCTCTTTCCCTTGCGAATTTTCTTCATCAGGTATTACAGTTTGTACTACCTCAGTTGAAGACTGCGATTTCGAACACACCGACTCATGTGGTGTCTGTTTGGAAGGCAATTGTGCAATTTCTACGATGCCGCTTTGTGTATCTTTCGAAGCATCAGATTCGCTTTCAGATTCCGACACAACCATAGGCGAAATTTGTTGCGATGCAGCATTCGAAGCTTCAGAAGTTGTCGGGTCAACGCCTGATAACTCTACCTTAGCCGTTGAGGCAACAGCTTCTGAATTTCCTTCTTTGCGACTCACTTGTAATTCATCGACCTATAAGGAGGGATTATTGGATTTCTTTGCTTACTCAACCCCAAGTGCTTGCGAATACGCGTAAACATTTTAGAAAAAAGACACAACAAAGAAACGAAAATTACGGATTTGAAACGTGCGATGGGTAAAATGAATAACTACCTGCATCTGACTTTCATCAGACGTGCTTTCTGTTACTGTCGATTCTTGTGTAATGTCCGCGCCACTAGGAGTTTCATCTCCTACCTTCATTTCAGTCTCATTCTCACCCTGTGTATCATCTTCCTCAATATTATCTTTTGCGCATGAACTATCTTCACTGGTAGTGATGACATTAGAAGATTCGACTTCTACATTCCCTGTGCTATCGTCAGCGTTACTAGTTTTCTCGCTCACCGTCTCACTACTACCACCGGTATCTGCACCGTGTGGTTTGAAAGTGGAAATTCCTTTCGCATCTTTGGAATTTTCTGAATCAGCTTCCGCCGATAATAAATCGTCCAATTCAGCAGCCGCATCAAGGCTGGTCTGGTTCGCGTCCGCACTCGATTTATTAACTGTGTGAGTGGGCATGGACGCGAATTCTTCGGCCGACTGGTCCAAGAGATTCTCAAGATCGTGCACAATGTCCTCGACATCTTCGGTAATTTTCTCCGAACGCACATAGGAGATGTTCAAGTCAGAAGCGAAGAGGTCAGCTTCGACATCTACAGACGTTTCAGGCGGAGACTCAGAGACCTTGGACGGTCCGGCTTGAGCCAGCGAGTCTGACGTGCTGCTGATGGGATCGTCTTGCGCTAAATTTTAGGAAGGTTTAAGGTAACTTAGGAGGCTTTCACGACTGCAAAGTGCAGTCTGTACAAAGTGTTTCATTTGGGGTTGAGCGCTGACGCACGTTTTATTGCTTGTTTTTGCATTCGCACTAAAGAATGGGTACTTCTTTTTAGCACAAAAGTAGCGGACGTACGATGTAATTTCTAAGCGACGGGCATTCGATGAAGAAACGATATGGTCTAGCGATTTGTTTTGTAACACATCCCTCTGGTAGGAATGTCAAAATCGATCAATGTTATCAAATTTGCCAGAGGTCTATGTTTTTGCCAAAATCAGTAATCTGATTCCATGCGCACAAAAACTTGTTTAGAAACAAAGTTAATATTTTATTACGAGAAATACATAACATCTTTTCTTCACATTCAATTGTGACATATTTCAAACGAGGAACATGCAATTCTATTGTGAAGGTTTTTACCTACAATTTCACCATTCACAAATTTCGTCTATCAGTAATAAAAAAGCAATAATTTTACGATTCCATAAGCATGGGACACCCTGTATAAATTAGGAAAATGCGTCAACGTATGCAACCAAAACCGCGTTGACGTCAGAACAATAAGGTGTATAGACGTTATAAATATGATTACGTCATATGCAATATGGAACCATTTTCAAATATACACATAAGACAAAATATTGAAAATCCCTAGAATTCCCACCATATCTCTGTGATCCCCACCACCAAAGCAACTGATTGACTGTCATTTCCACAAGAAAAAAACAACTTCTCCCTCAATTGAACAAATGTAAAAATCAAATAAACCGTGTCCAATAAGAAATAATTAGAAAACGCCTCCCACGACACCCGTTGCACGTACTGGAATAAAACAATTGGGGACGCCTTACTTAAAAGGGCGGCTAGACCAAATTTCCACACAAGCGGAAAACAATCCCGCAACATTTTTCTTGCGCCTCAAACGCCGATTCGTCCTCCCCTAACTAACGCCTCTCGCGTAGCGCACGTATCGATCCCGCCGCGCGTGAAAAACAACGGTAAACCAAAACAATCCTTACTAACACTCACCGTTCACCAAATTGGTCGTGGCCGTGTTTGCGTCCGAAGATGAGCTCGGAGTCGAATCGGACGCAGGCTCGGCCGCCTGCGAATTGGACGCCAAAACGCCGCCCATTGTTGAGGTTAGGCCGCAATCCGAAGACGCAGAGTCGCCAGCGTCCATTTTATGCAGCCGGTGTATCACGTCCCGATTGAGCGCCCCTCAGCGGGCTACGCGGCCCATAGGGCGAAAAGGTTTGCGCTGTGCTATCACTGATCCAGCAAGCCTTCAAGACGTACGTTTGCTGTTTATCATTTGCGGAACTCTCTGTCACTCGAGCAACGGGACGCGACGCCAGAAAAAAAACACGACGCGAAAGTCCTGCCAACATATACAGCCCGAAGGGACGCGGAATCGCCGAATCGACGCCCGAATACAACCGATGGGGCGAATTGGAGCGCGTGACTGTTAGGGTCGCGGTAGGCTAGGTCGGGTGCCCTTAGGGCGACGTACGGAATTCCAAGCGGAAAATTGTCAGCGACGCGTCTCAGAGAAAGCGGTAAATTTGATGGTGGACGTTATAGTGAATTTCGTGGCTGAATGGTGGCGGCAATGGACGTTTATTGTTCTAGTGGTGGTAGTACTGGTTATTTGACAGCAATTGACAGTTAATTAAAAATGGCGTTGATAAACTACATTGGACGTTTGTAGCGTGTTTTGTTTGATGAGCTAGTTCGATTTGTTGTGGGGAATTATTATTTTGGCGAACGCTATATGTTTGTTGCAGATTAATTTTTTTTAGGTAAGACAAACTTCTCTATAAGTTATACTTAACCTAACTTCTTAACGTAAAATAAATCATGTTCGCCCCACTATACTTAATGAGTAGTCGTACAAATTTTTATCTATTTAGACTTTAGTGTGTGTCTCAGATTTGATCATGCGTTTTCAATTAACCTTCCAATTATCATGAATTTTCCCATTTTAGTCGCAATAAACCCTGAAAAATGGACTTCCAAAATCGTCCTGGTGGCAAGACCGGAGGCGGTGGCGTGGCCTCATGGTCCGAGAGCAACCGAGACAGGAGGGAACGTCTTCGGCAGTTGGCTTTAGAAACCATCGATTTGCAGAAAGACCCTTATTTCATGAAAAATCATTTGGGGTCTTACGAGTGCAAATTGTGCCTGACTCTCCACAATAACGAGGGCAGTTACTTAGCGCACACACAAGGCAAGAAGCATCAGGCTAACTTGGCTAGGAGAGCGGCCAAAGACGCTAAGGATGCGCCGCAATTGCTGGCTCCGGAAAAACCGAGAGTCGAACCGAAAAAATTCGTCAAAATCGGGAGACCTGGTTATAGGGTTACGAAGCAACGAGACCCGGAAAACGGGCAGCAGAGTTTACTATTCCAAATTGATTATCCTGGTAAGTTAATGCAAATATTATATGATGGAGGGTACTTTTATATTATTATTATTAAATTAATTATAATAACATATTTATTATATTAATTCTCATTTCAGAAATTGCCGATAACATTTATCCTAGGCATCGGTTCATGTCTGCTTACGAACAGAAAATCGAACCGCCAGATCGCAAATGGCAATATTTGCTCTTCGCCGCTGAACCGTACGAAACGATAGCTTTCAAGGTGCCAAGTCGAGAGGTTGAGAAAACCGATGTTAAATTCTGGACGCACTGGAATAAAGACACGAAGCAGTTTTTCCTGCAATTTGCTTTCAAGAACGAAGCTAAGAAACCGGGACCTATGATGGCTAGGCCGGCTATTGGGGGAATGCCTGCACCTCCGATGCTCTTCCCTCCGCCACCTAGGCCTCCAGTTTTCAACCCTCTACCACCACCACCCCCTATGATGGGAGCTGTGCTACCCGTTCCGCCACCTCAGTAACAATTTTAATTTTTATATAATTGCATAAAAAATTAATTTTAAATCAAGATTCCAATTTTGTCTAGACTGTGAATGTTCAAGGTGAAATAAAAGCCTGGCGTAAAAAGTATTTGTTTTATTCAATCTACATAAACTAATATCAAATAAATATCTTCAGAAATAATTAACAAAAATAAACACAACCTAAAATCAAACAAGATGGAAGAGGTCTACTAGTTGGAGTTGTACGATATAAAAATACTTAAGAAAATCTCACACGAATCTAGTTAAATAATTCTGGTCAGTTTTTGTGGTTCGAATGGATCCAAAATCAAGCGACACCAATGCTTCATCATGATTCGTAGGTCCACATTTTACGTATAAGCAGAAGCCAGATGTTGTGCTTTTAGTTTCGGAAGCAAGTTCGTTTATTACCGGCAAGTTTTACGGTTCTCACCATTGCAATGTTCCCTCCAATTGCACATCTAAAGTCCATCAGTTCGGAGCATCTCCCCATTCAGATTTTTTACACGTGATAGTCGATAAGAGGAGTGTCGAATTTCTTAGGAACCGAAGTGCAAGGCAGCAACCAAAGTAAAGGGTGCATCCGTCCGCAGACTTCACTAAGCAGGGTTATTTTCGGTTTATGTGGTCTGTACGGACCCTGTTTTTGGACTTGTTCTACAGCCGTTTCATCTCCGAGGATGGCTTGCAATTGGTCGGATAGAATGGCCGCGACAAAGATCCCGAACAGGGCGCTTTCCACCAGAAGGATGAGACAGTGCATTCTGTATCGATAAATATTCAATTTAAAATTCACATGGTTTCCTAATGAAAACGTTTGATTGATCAATTCAATTCAAAAAATTGGATATTGTTCAATTAAAGATCCACTAACATTCTTGTTTGTTTAACGAGTATATCCTGGCTGCAGTCTGGACAATCAGTCGTCCAAGAAATAATAATCAAGACGATAGCATGGGCAGCGAGTAAGCCTAAAATTCAATGATGACGATGTGAATTTAGGAATAATTTACGATTGTGGGTTCAATTATTCTTACCGACATAAACTAGAAATTGAATGAAATATTTTTGATTGCGCTCTCCGACGCAATTGTTGATCCATGGACAGTGATGGTCCATCCTCCTAATGCACCTTTGGCAAATTCGGCAATGGTGGGCTCTTGGTGGTCTGTATGTTTCGCAACGGGTGCAAATTGTCCAGTCCACGTTGTCACAGCCTGTATGGGAAAATACGCTATAAAACATCCAACTGCAATGCAATTGCAGTAAACGATATGTTGGTAAATTTTGATTCAATTTAAATATGGAAAAGACCTGTTTCTGAAGAATGTATGTCGGAAAAATCGAGCCTATTCTGTGGAAGAGGTACTGTGCCAGGATCCAGAAGTACAGCCTTGAAGTGGGCCATACTTAACAGCAATATTAAGGTGTTGAATACAACAACGTGTAGTGCGCCCCATAAACTATAAAACATATTCATGTTAACATGCAGTTTTCCCTCTCACTCTTCTTTCTAGTGGGTTTGATTGTTGTATTTTGATTGAAATTTGAATATGCATTCACAAACTTCATTGTTGAATACAATAATAGAATTGCGACTCATTATGGACACATATTACGCAGAAACATCCCAAAAATTCTCCACTTACCTATTGATCATTGACTGCATAACTATCCATTTTACTACAACGTAATCGGCGTAGAAAACAGCAACGTAAGTGAGGAGAATGCAGACAATTCCGCAAGGATCCTTCACGAACATTATCTTTCTTCAATCTTGCTCTAAGTACCTAATGCATCGAAATGATATTCCCAAAGTCACATCACAGTTCATGGAAGAGATGAAACGTATTAACTAATAGGAAAGCACCCATTGAACAGGAAATGCTTGGAATCCATTTAGAATGAAGGCGAATTGACGAAGATTTTGGCAGATGAGTAAACGTCAGTGGAGACGTCAAAATAAAGAACCTGTCAATGTCAAAAATCAGTAACGCCAACTTTCGAAACACACTCTTTGCTTGAAAGTGTAGCCAATCGTCTGAAATTTAAAATTACTACTAATGGGTATACTAGGTCCATGAGATATACCAGTAATCCTCAACAATTTAATCACTGGAATACAAGGCGGGAATAAGTGAATAACTTTTATGCTTACAAATTTTTAACCATATTAACACCATGTTGACGAACTCTACCCTTTACCAGATATAAAAAAGGAAAAAGAAATGTTAACTGTTATAAGATATTCTTTATTAACTAAGTTATATTAGAAATATATGCATATAAAATCACAGCTTCTTATCTTGACATGAATAATGTACCACCTCACCATTGGGATGTCTAACCAAAGCGCTGGAACATGAATATAATCGCTAGAGTTGAAAGAGCAACACTTATTAAATCATCAATAAAATTTATTGCTGGAAGCACGAGAACTACAGCATCAATGAAGAAAAAATACACAAATCTCATACCTTTGATTTCCAAATCTCTTCTTGCAAACAGGGCAAACATACAAATCTGTTACAAGAACACTTTGACTTTGCAAATTAAGCCTCATCTCTTGACACTGCAAGTGTTCAGCGTACAGCAAGCGCCTCAACAGTTGCACTCTTCTCCGCTCGAGAAGCTGTGCATGTAAAGCGACTTGCAAGAATTTTTGGATACGGGAAACTTGTATGTTATCTGGTAAAATAGCTAGAGCAGTTAACGGATTGATACGCTCTGCGTATTCTTCTAGGATACTAAGAGCTTTCTCTCTATCTGGTTCTGCTGTTTTAGGGGATAATGTCACTCCGGGCAAAGATAATGGTGAACTGTCCGGATCAAGGATCAACTTGATCAACATAACGTAAACCTGTGAAACATTGAATAATAAACAACAAACCCTACTTAAATGTAACAATAACACTTTCAGCGTTTATCTCTAATTTGTAGTGTGTTTACACAGTGCAGTATTTCTACAGCAGTGAGTTTTGTGTGTGCAGTGGATAACCGTGCTGAATTTTTGCGTCTTCAAGCGCATTTTTGTGTAACATTTCAATTCCCCAAAAGAACCATTATCACAAGTTGGGGACTTCTTTATAATTGATGATTTATATTGTTATTAAAACTATGGAAAATAAATAGTAAAATGTATAATTGTGTAATGGATGCAGCAAACAGTCCACCAAATCAACTCAAAGAACGTCAGTTTAGACTTTTCGGGGAAAATTTTGATTAGATAAGGCGCATTTGATGCTGATTATTTGACGTTTGAATATTTGACATTTCGCCGTTCTGTTCGGCCTCCTTGATTCGACCGAAATACCGATCAGGACGACGTTTGATTGGTTAAAATTGGGCGTCGCTTCCATCGCGAGGATTTCGTTGCACAACAAATTTGCAATGACACGCAATTTATATTCGGAAAATAACGGAATTATCACTGAAAATTAACACCTCATTGCGAAATATCATTTCAAAACTTCATTTTAAGCAGTTTGGATATTATTCAATCCGTTTAATCGGCGAATGAGAAGGGAAAGTAAAATCCCACTTTGCATTGGTCAGCATACGCCTCCACCAAAGGTGCACCGAAAATCGAGAAATCGGACACACTTTGGTGGAGGCGCGGGGACATTATCTGCAGCGCGTTGTTTTCATTATTTCGGTTAGGATTAACGCGTTTTCGTGCGTTTTTTTTTTTGGAATTCCACTGAAATACATTTCGTATACTATTTATACTGTGCTATACGGTATTACATATAATATATACTGTAATATACTAATGCGAAAATTGGCGCATGTAACCACGATAGACGTAAATCTGCCTAGGTACTTACATCAGTATATTTGTAATAAAATGCGAGATAGTAAATTAATAATACGCAATAATAAATGGATAATACGTAATAATAGGTAAGTAATAATAAAATACGTCATAAAATGAAGAAAATGCCCATGTAGATATTTCAATGGTATATGTCTTTTCTTCTATTTATAAGTATATACAGATCTAAATAGATGAATACTTTTGCAATGATTCCTTCTTACTTCTTCACTGCATCGCTTAATTCAGAAACCACGCCACGCCACTGATTGAACCAGTATTTTGATAGTTCATAGAAATATTGGCATGCGTCCAATCTTTTTCGCCAAATGGTTAGAATGCATAGGTACTTTCATGATAAATTATGAAATCGAATTTTGATTTCTACATGACCATCCATATTCGTGTTACGCCATCTATTTTACACTATACAGCATAATGATATGCGAATATGTAAGGGTGTAAATCTACATAAAATTGTTGTTGCACATACGTTCCGATTCCAAACTGAGTGCAATGACTCCACGAACAAGATTTAATAAAAACAACAATTAATAAGAATACAACTCACATCGTGACTACCCGTGCCTCCTTGGTCGTAAATTTTCCCACAATAGGTAATAGCTCGTTGCACATCTCCTAGAGCCCTAACGTAAATAGCTAGGGCTTGCTCATGCCGGCCCAATCTCCCCAGAATTACCGCCCTTTCTTCCAATAGGCAGTCTGTGGGGAAATTCATCAGAACCGTATCTGGAGTGTAGTGCGAAGACTTTTCCAACAGCTCCAGCAATTTACTCCGAGTGAAAGAAGCTGAGGTGTCTTCCGACAGTGCTTTTTCCCTATATTGATGTACCAATGCGTTGTGAAAGAGCGGATTTGTATCCTTCCAAGTATGCACTACATGCTCCAAGTAAGGAATGACCAGATTCGAGTGGGACCTCAACAAGTAATCCAACACCCTAGGTCTGGGCAGAGCTTCAACTTCAGCCAAATCTTCAGTAAAAATTTTAAGCCCTTCCTCCGAAGCTGCATTCAAAACCCAATCAGCGAATTCCAAGATCAGTCCCATGTGTTCAGAACCGAGATGTTGGAGGTACGCTACTGACCTATCTACGCTTCCCTCGCTCTGTAAAAGCTCAAGAGCTTTCCTATGTTGATTTTTCGTCTGGTATAGAATTATAAGTTCGTTTTGCTTCCCGTACTTCTTGAGTGTCCGCTCCGTCTCACCCAAGTGGCAATGATTCAATCGGAGAAGTGGTGCAACTAGAGCGTCATTAGTTTGCAAATAACACTTCAACAGGGTTGTATCTATAATTTGCAGAAGTTTTTGCGTGGATTTGCTAGGTGCAGCCTTATCGTTCAAATTTCCACTCGCATTTACATTCGCTTGCGTTTCCGCCTGTTTCTTATATCTAACTTCAGTTAAATACTCGATGAGAGCTTGCAGTCCTTCCTCAAGTTCTCTTTCAGTTAAATTACTGCTACTCTCTGGTTGTTCAGCTTGTTGCGGAAGCAAATCTGGAAACAACCTTATGACATCATAAGGATCCGTATCCAACTTGATGAACTCCTTCATGCTGTCATTGAACTTCTTTTGCGCAAACAGATCGTACGCCAAGAGCGTCTGGATTTGGTGGATGGTAGTTTTCTTCTCTTCTTCGCTCTCGTTCGAAATAGCTGTTAACTTCAAAGCCAAATGAAACTGTTTGTTCTCCAACAAAACTTTCCTTTGAATAGCCACGTCAACAGCTTGCAAGCACCAAACTTGACTGACGGACGCAGCATACAACAAACCGGGTGTACAAAGAGTGATTAATCTAACTTTTTGCAAGTCGTTCAAAGTCTGCACCAAACCACCCGGCTCTAAAGTCTGCACTTCGATTAAATTGTTGAGGACACCCAAAGCGTATGGTTCGTCCCATTCAATAGCCACAGGAACATCCGACCATTTGGACGCTTTCGTTTTCTCTGCTTTACCTTCCACATTCACCAAAATAGTTTGGGTCTCACGGCCTAAACCGAATGTATTCTCGGAAACTTTAACTATGCAAGGATCGCTGGATTTGCTACTGCTAGTCGGAAAGAGTTCCCTCTGTTTCCCATTTAACGAGTACAGAGAATATTCCCCTCTGTAACCGACGCATATGGTGTCTTGGCACCAGGCCACTGCTTTTGGAATTTCCGTTAGGTTTATGTCCGCAGCAAGCTCAATAAATTCGTTCTTTTTCCAATAGTACAATTGCAGTTTGCGTTTTACCGCAACGGCCATTCGAACGAAGACAGCCTTTTCACCTGTTAGGGATTCTGGGAGAGGCTACAAGCGGACAGTTCAAAATGTTTGAGCATTCTAATGTAATCATCTCTCTTAAATGAATTTTAATTTAATTAAGAAATCCTTCAATTGAGTTACCAAAAAAAAACAAAATTGCGAATGGTATTCTCAATGTATGTATTAATGAATAGTATAACTGCGTTTTCAATTGAAGACTTGTTATAATATTTGTATAAATTAGCACCTTTATATCAAGAGTGAATAATGTAGCTCCCTTGGTCTTCTCAGCTAAATGAATAACTGGGAAGTTTTGGGTCGAGTTGATGTCATGGACGTAAATTACATTGTCCGTTAAGGAAACTAACAGGCGGTATTCCGGAATGACTTGTAACTGCTGTATTGGCTTTTTACTAAAAGTTTTGTTGTAGGTCATCAGCTCTACATCGAGTTTATCGTCAGAGAGTGTAATAACATTGTACATAAGCAGGTAGCCTTGGCGGGTGCCCAAAAGTAGAGTTTTGTCTGCAAGTATTACGAAGGAATGTGAGTTCTTGCACAGACTAAAAACTTTTATAAGGAAACTTTTATAGTGGGAATGTTGTCAACAGCCATAACCAATTGTAAATTACACATTAATATATTTAACTATGTACTTGATTGGTTATGTAGAAATTCTACAACTCCGAATTACACTTAAGTCACAAAATAAACTGCGCTTAGATGTAGAAAATCCTTACCATAAGCCGCAATCGATTCAATTTGCACATTTTGCTGTAGAAGTTGAGTCACTTTGTATGCTTCGTGCATGTTTTCACTCTATTTTGTCAGAAGAACATTCAAAATTAATTGGAGACGTAAAAACAATCAATACTTTAACTACACTTCGTTATGACAGTTGATTACTAATTTTGACACCTGTCTAAGTGACGTTTGATGGGAATCTGTATTACCGACTGAAGTTGTGACCTCTATGAGCGATTGCTAAAAGCACTAATTACCGATTGAGAACTGAGTGAAAGTAGTTGCAACGTCCGTTTTAAAACGTAGCATTGATCATGACAATAACAGAGCGCGCGGATACCTTCATTAATTTAATCGAACTTGACAGGCGTCTAGTCGCAGCGCTTCCTGCGCATAGTGGTCGGTTACTAGTGCGTCGGCGCAATTCTCGGTATTCGCTAATCGCATACAAGCCGACCATTTTGGCAAAATGGCTGTCAACATTACCGTCAAAGTTCACCCGGTGGTTTTGTTCCAAATAGTGGACGCGTACGAGCGTCGAAATGAAGACTCACATAGGGTTATTGGAACCTTGCTGGGTATGTATTTACTTTGCTGATAATTTTTTGGCCGTTTGCGGCATATTAATGCGGAATTTTGGTTGACATGTGGCATCTAACCTCACTTTTATGACGTTTTGTCTTTACGATACCTAGTATCCTAAACTATTGTGAGATTTACATGCGTTTTTAATTCTTTTCGGTATTATTGTTTCTTTTATTACTTATTATAAGGCCTCAATCTAATGTAACATGTGTCGCATAAATTAAAATGGGTTTACCAAGATCTTTATTACTTGAATTTTTACACTGTACTTAGATCATTGAAGCTTAACAGAACGTGCGGATTGTTTGGCATTTCATTGAAACGAATGCATTCATAAGATGAAAAAATGTTGACAATCACTGAATTGTTTGTAACATGGGGTTCACTAAAATTCAGTGACGCACCCAGAATCCAATTTGCGCATATTAAAAATAATCATAAACGTGAAACGTCACAACCCCAGTATATGTTAATAATTGGAAAAGAGGTGTAAATGCAAAGCATGTTAAGTGGGAAATATGACTGCTTAGGGCAGTGGTTCGCAGGTTGTGCAAAAGGGGGTTCGTGAATATAACATTGTAATGGCAAATAAAACAAATTTGATTTATGTATTTTACGTTTATGTTTTCGTTCCTTTTGATTAAAAATTGTGCGATATGGAAAATAAATGTTCTACTAAATTTCATTGCTTTTTTTGTGTTTCATTGATTTAATTTTTTATTTGTTTTTCTATTCTGTTTTATTTTTTATTTCACTAATTTAATGGAGATTTTCAGATTAAAAGCACGTTATCAAATAATGCTTTTAAGTAACATATATTACACCATACTGTATTATTAAAAAACCAAAAACAAAGCAAGATAATGAGCCATAGAGAATTATTAATCTTACCTCCATGTACCTCTTACAGCGTTGTGAAATTCTAAGCTATAAAAATGTAATCTTTATCAAGACAACATTTTTCATTCAATCTCAATAATCAAGAACAAATCTCATTCAACTATTAAATAAATAGTAAGATTAGTGTTAATTGCGGTAATTATTCAATATTTTCTCTTCTTCAATAAAGTATAAAAATACTATAATTGGAGACCTTGGGGGAACAAGGCTACATACCACACTTGAGTTAATTTCGAGATAATTCAGTTGTAACATTTTAATCAGATTTATGACCGATTTTCAAATTTTATAGTTTTTAAGTGTTTGAGTGTCACACATAACAAATCTATAGGATTAAAAATAATAAAGAGATGTTAATTGAAAATTTATTCATTTTCAATTGTAGTGTGTAGCCTTGTTGCCTCAATGTCTTCAATCGTTTAGAATTGTAAACCCATCACCTCATTCCCTTGCAGGCACTTGCGAAAAAGGAGTTGTCGAAGTCACCAACTGCTTCTGCGTTCCACACAAAGAGTATGACGATCAAGTTGAGGCTGAGCTCAACTATGCCATGGACGTGTACGATTTGAACCGTCGAGTGAACTCGAGTGAAAACATAGTGGGTTGGTGGGCCACCGGCCATGAAGTCACCAACCACAGCTCAGTAATTCATGAGTACTATTCGAGGGAATGTGTTAACCCTGTCCACGTCACCCTAGACACGAGTCTTCAAGGGCAAAGGATGGGCCTTAAGGCTTACGTATGCGTGCAATTGGGTGTGCCAAGTGGGAAACAAGGCTGCATGTTCACTCCGGTTAGTGTTGAGGTGACCAGCTACGATCCCGAAGTCTTTGGGTTACAACTTTGCCAGAAAACCATGGCTGCTGGTTCTGGACGTGGTAGGAATGTCCAGCCTATGTTGGACATTGCCCAGGTTTCAGAGGCTGGTTCGAAAATGGGAGTACTTCTTGAGCAAGTACTGAATTATGTTGAGGATGTTTTGGCTAATAGGACAGAGCCAGATAATGCAGTCGGAAGGTCTTTATTGAATTTGGTTAACTCTGTGCCGCATATGAGCAACGAGCAGTTCTCTGAAATGTTCAACAGCAACATCAAAGATCTTCTTATGGTTATAACTCTGTCGCAGTTGTTGAAGACACAGCTCCAGTTGAACGAAAAACTGACACTACTTACGTCTGTGTAAAATAAAGCGAAATAAAGCTCTTAAAAGTATTCCGATTTCTCTTTTGCGTATTGTCCACTATTTCAATAAATTAACATTAATGGATCGTTGTTTCAATATAGCTACCGCCTTGAATTCGAATAAATATAGAGCGTGGTGTGCAAAGTCCAGAATTCTAATCCTTGTAACATCTTTGAATGAATAAACTTTTATTTTGGAAATCTTGTTTAATTTTGATCTGCGATTCATGTGAAGTTTTATAATGCCCTATGTTTTATAATTATTTTTATCTGTGGCACTAGTGTTGAACAATGATGATAAACATGAATTGTTCATAGAAAAATGTACACACTCCGAAACCGCTTTATTATCTAGTTTTTCAAGTACTTGTTGTAACCTCATAAAAGGTAATTTAAAAAAATCTAATTCATTATAATAAACTAGAGCAGATTATGACTACTATTTATCAAAACTTTCCGGGACACGTTTTTAGTTTAATTCTCAACACCGAATACATTACTTGCTCATGAAAAATATGCTTTCTGGCTGAAACCATTAGTGCACAGAGAGTTAACACATATTCACAGTGAAATGAAAAGGGACAAGCTTTTAGGGGACATACATAAAAATTTCCACTGTCGGCTCTTTATATCTCTCGAATTATCTCGTTACGTTCTATAAACGAGGACTGAGGGCACGAGTTTTTGTCTTGAGCTCGGCAATATGCCACCAACAAAATATATGTAGCCATAGAATACACTGTAGGATGTTCCAGATTACATTATGTTTTATCAGCAATGAAAACCTCTAAAGGAAATAACACGATTTTATGTGTGTGGAGTATTGTGGACGGGGATAAAAATATTAATGATCTGAAATAAGATAATTTCCAAAACTGGTTTTTATTGGATAAAGACGGAAACCAAGCACGAACTTTTCTTTTTAATTAATTAACGCGATAAAAGGACAAACAATTTGTCGGTTAAGGGGTTGAATAAACTAACACTTGTTTTCCAACAAAACTTTCATCCTTTCCATATTCTGTCATCCCTGACGCGGTCCACCCAAGGGACATCATAGGCACTTCCAATCCCTTAAAATATTCATTCGCGTTGGAAGTTCGGAGTAGGTACTCGATCGCCTTTGTTCCTACATATGGGAAGTCATTATCTATTGAATGCCGCCCCAATCACGCAACGGTTGCAAGCAGAAATTACATACAGCATGACGAATACAATATACTCTTTTTAAAACTTCGTTTTGAAGAGTATTATAATATTGGTTAATTGTCTAATAATCACGTTGAAGGTAGGTACTTCAATGTTATTGTTGCACTGAAATTACATAGTATTGAATATTAAAAAGTGGTGATGTTGACAACGAACGAATCACCATGAATTGACACAACATAATTACTTGGTCGGGATTAATCAATTAGTGACTGTTATTCTGCGGCACCATCCAAATGTTTTATCAGTTGAATAATTCGTTTCATTGGCGGTAAATTTGACGAATCGATTTCTCCATCTGTCGGGTAATATCCGGCGGAAACGGATGTTCTATTCCCCTCTTCTTCCATTAAGCTGTTTTCGTAGGAAAAGGATAAGCTCTTATTGGGGACGTCAACGTCGGTATATGTTGTAGCCCGGACAAAAAAGATTACGGAGCACTCCGCCGTTCAGTTTAAATAAATGCCCAAAGTTGCGGATGCTGGTTCGGACAAAAGGCATAAAGCCGTCAGGGCGGAAGCAAAGGGGCAACTTTTGAATGGGCTTGAGGCGGAGTAGAATGTTTCGGGGTGTTTAGTTTTTCGAGGGAGAAGTTTTCTTTTTGTTGGAATCGATTTTGTGGGAGGCTATTCAGAACCCATACATTGAAAGAAGTGTTGGGATTGTGAGAGGGATGTTTTCAGGGGAATTAGAACTTTTTCTTAGTAAAAAAAGTAAACTATATAAAATTGAAATTAATTGTTCTGTGGAGTGTCAACATTGGATTCAATTCGAGCAATCATGGGATAAAGAGCAGAAATTTTATTTGGTACATATAAAATTACCTGGGGCGGAAAGTGCCCCATACCAGAGTAATAATACAATAAACCTCTCTCTATATTTTTGTTGTGCTTTTGGATTTGGAAAATTTTCCAATTTAACCGCGGGCGCGGGCAGAATATGTTTTATATCTGCGGATGAAATATTTATAAGCGGCGAGTACGAGCGTGCTGTGTCGGTAAACAATACATTTTTCCATTAATTCAATTAATGTTTTCAAAAATAATTTCCATTCTAGTAGAATTTTTTTCTATATTGACCCTGGGGGTGGGGAAAATTTTTCCATCAACTTCAATCGGTAGAGACAAATTTGATCAGTTTTCCGAGAGAAAATGTTTTGCGGAGCGTATAATATTTCCATCCTAATTGGGGCTGTTCGCGCAGCGGGTAATCTAAAACTACTCAACGCCCGACCGTAATTATTCAAAATGCAGCCGGTTTTACCTCAAATGTAATGCCCGGAAAAGCCGATTACGGCCATTAGGGCGATTTTATAACAATTTCGACTATAAAATTCACATTGGAAATCCATAATGCGAGCCTTCAGGGTGGTATTATTTCGGGGGATTTGCAGTCACGTGAAATTTTGATGAACGCCGGAGCTTTGCGAAATGGAAAGAGGATACGTCTTCTGCAGGAGATTACAGAACTGTTTGTGTTGTTCGAATGTATTTCGCCGGGAAATTATTTTCCGTCCTAAACCGCGAATCATTTAAGTATCATGAATTACTTATGTTTTTTGCGCATTACGGATTGACATCAATTTGGGATTTAGATCAGAGAGGTTCTTTATTTCTAAAAATAAGCCAAGAATTCAACCTTAATCCCAACGAAGTGGATATTTCAACGCTTAGGTTTTTTTCCTTTTCGGAAATTGGAAATGCGACTCGGACTAGTCCAGAAACAGCAGGGCATTGATTGATTAATCCGGCAAAGCACTTAACCAACACGACCATTAACTTCCCAGTTGAACCGAATCATCCCGTGAAGGCTTAGCAACACTTTCCGCGAACTTTCTGAGTGAAAGTAAACAAACCGCTCGATTTCTCGAGCTTGTACGTTGTCCGTGCGGGAAAGCGAGTTCCACGAACCACCGGGAAAATCGCGTTTCTGCATCTCTGCCAGCCACGGAAGTCCCTTTCCGGACGCAAATGTTTGCGCTTCCCTATTTGACTTGCAACTTCGCAGTTTTATCGGTAAATACCATAAGTTTATTTTTCCAAGTGGGAATGCTTCAGCTGCTTTCCACTTTAATTGGGCCAACTCCCCTCGAAAATACCTCCGGCCGCTCATTTGGCTAATTAGTCGTTTTTTCACGGGCCCAATTAATATCTTGTACACTGCTAGGAATTGATTGGGAAGGGCACATTTTTAATTGAGTTTGTTGGAGGAGCCTCCCAATCAGGGTCATTTTCTTCCTGGCTGGCGGGGAAAGGGAAATTTCGCAACTCCACGGGGGATTTCTGTTGTGGAGCTGGAAATTTGTTTCGCTCCGGGAACTCCGAATGTAATGCCCGATGACCCTTGTTTGAAATGTACTCAGGACGCACCCTC
Organism: Hydrochus callosus; assembly: GCA_033557855.1. NCBI lineage: Eukaryota > Metazoa > Arthropoda > Insecta > Coleoptera > Hydrochidae > Hydrochus > Hydrochus callosus. Next base: position 27,856 of record JAUIMY010000230.1, on the reverse strand, counting down.
AGGCCTAAACCAACAACAAACGCCGCTCTTGCAACGAATGAGTTCGCAGGTCCGACCGGACACATCTAATTGGGAAAGTTTCATTGATCTGTGATGCGTTGATTTGACATCACCCTGTACAAGGATTCGCGTGCAGTTTCAGTAGTTTGAGCGAATCGACCATAAAGTATTAATCAGGGAGGAAACAGCTATCAAACATCGTAACATGAACTTCCACTTAATTGATGACTAATGCAATATAACTACAATAACTACAATATCTGTGCAATATTAAATTGATATTCCTTTGCGCAAGAAAATTCTCATTACCTAAATTGTAATTACAATCCATAAAGAGGAAATTAAACCAACATTACATTCTCGTACACGGCCCGGTTCGCTCTTAAAAAGCTTAAATGGTCAGGCAAATGCGCGCCCCCCGACCAAGTTTCAAATCTCCCCACCGCATACGTTTAAACCACATTAGATGAAAGTTCGTTAAGGAAGATCACCTCGCTCGGTCGCCGACCGCAATTAGGTATAGCCGAGGTAAAATTAAGATAAAACTCCCTAGACAGCTGCATTTAATGCCGCAATTAAGGTGAAATAATAATGCCGTTCGCTCTGAGTTAGAGCGAGCAACAACTTTAATATGGAGATGGGACGAAGCAGACGGGCGATTTTAATGCCTCGCCATAAATCCAGCGCAAAGAAACGGAAGAACGGCGGAAAAACGGAGAAAAAGAACTGCCAGCTAATGTCTCCAACATCAATCAAAGTTTACTTCCATGAATCATGTTTTAACTAACTACTCTACTTTATACGCCTTTCACGTCTAAAAATTCTCTGCCCATTTTCCACTGTTTTACCACCATGCCAACGGAGGTAATCCGTTTTAATCCGACCATCTCGAACCCAAGAAAACCTTCCATTGGAAATCTTCCATTCAAGTTGGAAATACTTCATTCAAATCCTCCTCATTTATTCATATACACTTCCACTTGAAGATTTAATGATGTATATTTTAATTTTCTTTCTCTCCTCGTCCCTCCCTCACTGAAGTCTCCGAACGCTCGAGTTACATCTTATCTTATTAAAACAATGGCAGAATTAATTGCTTTGTCATTTTTTGCATGCTCTGGCGAGCAGAACCGCTTGATAATTGTGTTTCTATTGTTGTAAACCCCCCACCTCCCCCGATGGGGTCGGACAGAGAGATAAAACCCCCCGTTTTGCTGGAGGCGAGTGTTTGTTTTGTGTTCGTTTCTGCGTATTGGCCACAATGGAACGTTAGATTTCGCGTTATTCATCATACTCTGCAACGAATCACTCGACCGAATTCACGGTGTACGTATTTGACCCCAAAAGTATGATTTGGACATGAATATTCACTTTGAGCAACAAGACTTTTCCCTATATTCAGTTTCGGAATTAATTCCCCGGCGCATCCACCATTCGTTTACACAAGTGTCATACCATGAGGTGGTGTGTGCTAATCTTTAATACTGAATAACTAATCAGATTAGGTATTCATATAGTTTATTTCTTTGTTTTAATGGTTATAAATTTGGTGTTGCAGCTATTATTCCTCCATATGCTAAATCTTGTTTGTTCGAGACAATACGATGAGCATGGCGAATTTTGCAGTGTTTGCAAAGTCCGTGTATACTTAGGTCTTCTGTTTGAGACCGTCATGTTGCCTCCCTTGTGTGTACTAAGGTCGCCCGTTTTAATTTGAAATTTGTACTTGAACTTGAAGGTTTTTGAAATTATATTTTTCTCCAACTTGTAGAGGTAAAAATTACTGCACTTATGCATGAAATTTAGGGAATGAAGGACGGTGTACTTAATCCTCTTGGAAACGCTTTTGTTAGTGTTTTTCCGTATTCTATTTTTTACAAGCAAACCGCAAGAGTAAATATGGGTAATAACCTGTTTATTTTATTTTATACGACGTACAATGTTACTAACATTCGAGAAATAAAAAGCAAAAACGTGAATCAACATCGAATGCAACACGAGCGATTTCAAACAAACATGATCTAAATCAAATGTAGGTAGGTGCACATTTGCATGTCTACATTGAAAGAGTAGGTAAACAAATCAATTTATAGTCTAGTATTTACCGAATAATGAAATTTTCCGGTTGTTTCCCTCGATTCGTTTGACGTTTAGGTAAACAAATAACGTTCGGCTGCGTAGATTTTTCTCCCATTGTTGGTCATATTTAGTGGGGAAGAATTATGAATGTAAAATTTTTTATGAGTTTAATTTTTATGGTCACAATTAGTAACAAAAACGCCTTAAAAAGAAATATAGACATGCAAAATTACGACAGGGATTTCATTCCCCGGCGCATCCACCATTCGTTACATACGAGTACTCATTAACGTAGAAGGGCTACAGAGTAGGTAATATTGTTGTTTGTGTAACAATAATACACCTATGTACATAGGCCAAGTTCACGTGCGTTCAGACCTCCTCTGTTGTTCTATTTTGTTGTTTCTCTTGTGTGTTATTGTACGAGTAGGTTGCCCACTTTATTCTGGAAGTCCAACAGTTCAACAGAACTTGATGTCCCTGAATTTGAGTATTTATCCTTAAATTCGCATGCAAAAATACAAAAGAAATACCATTAATAAATAAAATAATGAAATCTAAAAATGTAAACAAAATTGTCAAAGGATCAATTGGAAAAAATACAACTCACATTTTAGTTGAGATTTCTTGTCTCACCGACTACTCCATTCGCGGTGCTGCATGCACACTTTATTATACTCTCCAAAACGAAGTTTTATTAAAACTTCAGTTTGCTATGGCACAGCCGAGCTAGAAGTTTTGTAGTGCGGTCGTGCGACCCATTAATTTCAGTTATTGTGGCACAACAGCCGGCCGAGGGCGAACATTCGCCTCCAACTCCCGCGGACGTTCAACTTTATTATTGAAGAAAGTGCGGGGATATATCATATTTATTCAAAAATCCCTCGAGTTCGCGGGCACCCGTGGGGGAGAGGCTGTCTATGTCGAAGTTTGCAATTCTCCCCTCAAATATTAAAGCGCTGGCTGGGATAAAGTTGGCGTTTTTTCGTCGACTCTTTACTTATTCATCTGACTTATTTATTAATGTTGAAAAAAGTTCGGACGCAACGCTGACGCCCGCCTGAATTTTGGTGGAGTTACTAATTACATTTTTCATTTGAAAAAATTTAAAACAAATTTTACCAAAGGGCATCTGACGCCGTATGAAAATAGTGTCGGCGAGTAATCTTAAGGGAAAAGTTATTCTAGACATGGAAATTATCTCGTGAAGGCTTGCTCAATTAAAAAAGGAGCAAGCGGAGGGTGTACTCGTCCAAGTCTGCACAAAGGGTGAAAGATGTTCGCGATCGTTTACTCTTGCAGGGTTGAGAATAGCAGCTGCAAATAGCGTGCTTTCAGTTTAGTCGACGAAGCCTGAATGGCGACGTGTAATTACAAATTCCCTTTCGGCGTTGTTTTTTTTAAAATAAAATACTTCTCATAATTAAATTTAATTCAACTGTTTTGAGAACATTCCTACCAAAAAGACTGAATTATCTGTTGCTTTCAACGTTTCTCTCATTTTCATGATGTGTACATAGTCTTGCTAATGAGGAAACTGTTTAAGTTTTGGAAGGGAATTGACTAACGAGGAAATGCAGACATTAAGCCTTGTATTACTTCAATTTCAATCCGAGCGGGTTGCATCCGCTAAAACACGGACAAATAGATAATATGGTGTAAAACGAAGTAGGGAAAATGCGGATATGAGACAGAAGTTTAATTAAAGATGCATCCGCTTGTCGGAGAAGCACCTCCGGGAAGGAACTTATTCTCGAAGGAAGTTTTCATCGTAGCGATGCACTTTGCGCTTCTTGTTGGATTTCCTCCAGCGGGATTATTTATATCAAAGGAATAATGTGTCTTTCTGCGACTAGTTCAAATTTTATTCGATGCTATATGAATTTCGTGTTTTGATTTGGATTCTATTTAATTTCCAATATTCCTCAGTAAATCTGGCCGAAGGAAGCAGTTATTTGCGTTTCCCGTTTTCAATTTGGTTACAAATCCCGCCTTGAGGATGCTGAAACTTCCCACAGCCGTTTGCTGCAGCGCAGCGAGTAAATCCACTTCAGAAATTAAAAAGCAACAACTCGCATCAACCGCACGGTTGAGCAACCAATCTCCTTTTCTAGGAATGCTCGTATGGCCCGGCTCACCCTTGCTGCGCATAGATTTTACAAGGGTTCGTGCGGTTTGAGGTCCGGCGTCCGCGGTGTCAACCCTTCCGGGGTGGCATTACGTCCCTTCGCCCAAACTCGTCCAGAACATGTAGAAATTCTCGTGTAGCTATTTCGTGGCGTGGATTTCGGGATTTTGGGGATTTTATTGACTTTGGGGAATGTCGAACTTTTGCCCTGGATAGCAGGGACGCGCGTGATTGGGTAATTCTCCCTTCTGGTCGTGGAAATTCGCATGCGATTCTGGCACTAATTGCGACAATTTCCAAGTTTTGTCGAAGTATTCCCATGCGTTCTTCGAATTGATTTGGTTATTTCAATCGCACTTTCAATCGATTTCCTTTATTGCGAAAGTTTAAAGAGGGTGTAATTGCATTTGGGTCCACCATTAGGAAATGTGATGGAAAAGTTGAGTCAACTGTAAAAATGGAACGGACTTTAATAGTTTTAAGAGCCAGTTCGGCGCACTGCACTTTGGTTTTTTTCACTTTGATGTAGCCTTAATGCTCCAACTTCATCAACTCTGTTGGAGATTTTTTGCTGTTACTTTGTTGTTTTCCTTTTGAGATGCAAAATGGAAATTTCATCTGGAATTAGTTGATACGTAGCAGTTTGTGAAAGTAGTGCTCGGGGGTGATTAGCAGTTTAATGATGTCTTCACTAACGTGTCACTATTGCAACCATAATAATAGACTTGTGTAATTAATGGTTACGTCGGAGAATTAAATTAACGCGTTGACCTTTGCACTGGTCTTTGCTTCAGGTTCATGGTACGTGTTAGATTGTAGGTATGATAGGAGTAGGCACGTAGTTGGTGTTATGGGATAAACCTGTTGCTATTGTTTTTAGGTACAGCCAATAGGCTCTGAACTCATCAATGGATTTTAATAGCTTGCTCAGAGAACAATGGGTTATGCTTGCTCGTGGTCTATACAAATCAATCCGATCTTTGATTTAATTAAGCGCTCTTGTTTTCCCGAATTTATTGCTGTACTTAACCCAGTTTTCGAACTCAACAAACTGACTGGTTTCTTCTATTGAAAACTCTAAGTGAGGAAACTGGATTACAACTGATTGATGATTCTAGAGCTATTTCACGGAAACCACGGAATCTCACGCCGTGCTTCAAACATATATTTATCTCCCTATTTCCAGGTCCTAGAATGTTGAAGTAAGCTCGTGTTGAATTTCCCATTCAATATACCTAAGCGTCGCTTTGTCACGTGACTTTCGCTCCCCCTGTAACTGCGTTTCCCCCCCAAAGCTCTTAGCGTCCACATCAAGAGGGTGTTTAATTCCACCCAGGCGCGAATCCAAGAGCTCCGGTACAAGATTAACGCTAAAATGTTACGTCCATTCATGGCAAAGGGCTGCACATCGAAAGGTCGAGTGTTGTTGACTTCGCGGAGTCAGAGCCCTCGTTGACGCCGATGGCATTGGATCCTTGACACCATTTTCACGCCCTAACGTTTCCCTCGCCTTCATTTCGTTTATGTTGGTATCAAATAAAGTAATCTTTACATAGTTGATGATGTCTAATAGTGAAGCACTCGCTTAACCATCAGACAACAGGCTCTCATTTTCTAATTACACATTTCGTATAACATCTTGTCAATGACCATTAGAAAACTTTAAAAAGTTTAAAATAATAACAGTGGATCCATCTGTTCCCGAAGAGAATCGTTCAGCCCTATATAAAACCACCCTCGTTTGGTATCAGCGCCATATTCCTCTTTTTCTGGCAAAAGCTAACAGAGAAGGAGCAATCCATCGATCAGGGATTCCGTGACCACACGTAGATGTGAATACGTCCCCGTATGCATCACCAGAAGTGATTAATAACCTTCGGCAAATATTTACGTGCCGCTTGCCATTCCCCTTATTTGATTGTATCCGCTCCATGTGCTGCGAAAGAGAAAAATTAAAAATAAATATTTACCTCCGATTTATCCGCGTGTCCCGGTCAACTTCCCTGCTTCGCTGAAGGACACTCTCGCTCCCTTTCTTGCTGGAAAATATATCCTCTGGTGTTTTCCCTCCACTTGAACGGAATTTCAACTTTGATCGACAATAACCCCAAACTAAAAATAACAAATACAAGAAGAGTATAAAAATGACCAAGCGAAGAAATACGACGACAGATACACGATGACACTTTCCTTGGTGGCTCGCATCGGCGTACGGAGATGAGATGCCCATTTTATACGATAAATGATAAATGGTCGCCCATCATCGTCGGGACGTCGCGGAATATCAAAATAGGCCGGCGATATCTAAATTTCCACATCGAACGCTCCAGCTGAAAAGCAACAGTTGCTCGGTTAGACCGCAACCGTTCGGGCGGTTTTCCCGAGTGCAGCCGAACGACTTTCCTGCAAGCGTCCTCACATTCTAAGGTCAATCCTGATACACCAGCCAACAATACAATTAAACGGAATCCTCCCAAACAGGCTCATTCAGTAATTTTCTGTGCGCATGCAGCGCACAGGTATATTGATTTTGTGCGGTAAAGCGCGGGGTGTAACACGGTCCAACCCCATCCGCCCTCTCACAAGAAGGAGCTCGTCATCCGGTTTTAGTGCGCTCTGATGGCCATTTTTTCCTTCCGCTCTCCGTTGCTAGGTAGGTAAATCCTAGGGAGTTCGATTCCTCGAATTATCCCATGAAAAGTTTTTTTGACGAGGACTCGTCCGCATCGGTTGTGCCTCAGACTTGAAACAAAGGGCCGGTGAAGCTGTAATGAGGAGAATGGGAAAGCGGATTGATAAAGGTGAAAATTGCGGATGGGGCGGGTTGACTTCACCAGATTGCGATTCCCCCACTAATTTGGTAAGAGGTTGCAGGTCGAATAAAACATTTCACCCTTCATTATTTGAACGTTAATTAACTTAGTAATTAAGGTTCGGTATTATTTGCAGGGGAGTATGAAATTTCACTAGAACGTAACCTCAGGGGTTGGAGGCGAAGGGGAGCGCAGATACTTATCGTTCGGAAATCTAATTTAGCTGTGCCTCCTCAAAAGGCAGCGCAAAGCCAGCTGCCAACTGTACAACAAAGGGCTCGTTTTTCACGGTGCGAGTCGATTTTGAAATGACTCATAGCAAACGATAACTCGCGAGGGACTTTCGAATAGATTTAGTCGGAATAAATTAAAATCGGTTATTAATGGCAACATTCCCAACTGCTCATTTACATGTGATCTCCCCTAAATCCGAATTCCACGTTTATCCAATTAAAATACATTTTCGGACCATAAAAGTCCAATCTGTTTCGCGGCGCATTAAATCTCTAATTTGATGAGTCCCGGTCTATGTTTACACAGTATTGGATGAATCGGACCGTCCGTTTTGAAATTCGACGAATGTAACTTCCAATTAACACCGAATTGCGGGGCTACTTTTTGTGCCTTTGTTTGTTTTTGCACAGGCGGAATTTTATGCAATGTGGAATTACCCCAGTGCGTTGTTTCAACTGAAACGCCTGCCGATCATATTTCAAATATCACCATTAGAGGAACCCAAATAGAAATTGGTAATATTACTCTCCTAGTGAGGATGGGGGGGACAAAAATGGGATTCTATCACCCACTCAGATTGAGGGTTTTCTCATCGGAAAGGAGTAAATTGGAACTGGAAACCGGAGCGGAGAAAAGCGTGCAAAGCGGAAATCAGATAATGGCAACTAGACACAAATTTAGACGCGGAAAGACGTGAACTTTTCTGGTTTTTCCACTTCTGCCACATTTTTCCCAAAAATCCCACGACGGAGTATGAGTTTTGTAAATAATTTCAAGCGATATTTCGGTACTTCGATTCGCCAGCCGCCCCCTCCTTGTCATCGGCGGAAAATAATTATCCGCGATATCCGAGGTGATTAAAACAAGTTTCGTTATAAAACGGACGGAACGTTCGCTAGGCTCGCCTGGCCGCTGAGAGTTTCGGCAACGCATAATTTAATTAAAACTTATTTCAGTCTCTGTTTCGGCTTAATAACCAACGGGATATCCCGTTACTTCCCTTGAGGGGATGGCGGCAGTTGCTACTCCTGTTACCAAACGTGCTGGGAATCGAACAAGGAGAGTTCCTGGAGCAGTATTAGGTCAGCATCGGAAACTTTCAGGCGCTCGACAATCATTAAAATCGTTACGAAAAAAGTACTTCATTAGTGAAATTAATCGAAAAAGTATCCTGGGAAAGTTCCCTATTAATTATTGAATGTTACAAATTGGTTCGTTCATGCATAGAATGTGCAATTGGTAATAGGGTGTGATGTAAAACTTCCACCACGCGCATTTAGTAACTGGGCATTTTGAATATTTAATCCGCCTTTAACAACAAAATGCAACATACTCTTTTTACAACTTCCTTTTGAGGAGTACGATAATAATTCGCTGCGTAGTTCCACTTCCGGTTGATAATGACCTCATTGTGGGAATTGCCGAGCGGGGAGTAATTGAAAAACTGCGAGGTAAAAACGTTTCGCCTGCAATTAGCGCTGGATCATTGAAACCAGGTCTGAAGATTTTCCGCGGTTATTTAGATCGACCGATGCAGTATGAATGGGAAACTGATCCCTCAAAGCGGAAGTGCTTCCAAGCAGATGAGAACAAAAGGAAATGAAAGAGGCGCGTTGGGAATTTTCTATGGGCTCCTATACCTTTCGTTAATCGCTCTCTACATTTCAAAATAGAATCCATTCTATTGTTCTATATAAAATAATATATTACTCTATAACACTAGTTGAATAGTGCTACAAATCCTAAATGTAATTCAGCAGAATCATCCGGAGATTTTAATGAAAGAAGGTTCGCAACTTGGTACGAATTGTCAGTATCAGCATCAGCACCTTTTGTTCATTCTTTCGGAGAGAACGCGGAAAAAATGTCGAAGAAAATTAATACGAAAAGAATTTGTCATCCTCGATCTCCGCCTCCTCGACCTTCCTTTTGATCTCGCTCGAAGGACCATATATAATTCCCTCTACAGCGAAAAGCTTTGCCTTTTTAATTCGGGAATAAATTATATAACACGGTCAGTTACGATAGGGAAAATCTAATAAGTTTATAATCACGATTAAATTATTACCTGCTTCGAAAATCAGATGACTAGGTTTGTATAATACTCGTACCTACCTAAGAGAAACAAAGAACGAATTATGAAGGGATTCAATTATGTAAAGTCCACGGAATACTAATGACTGCTAATTATTAAATAATATCTCGAAATGTTCGTCTCTTTCGGAAACGTCAGCCTCAAATTTCGGGGAGAATTCGGCATTAGTAGTGAAGTTTTGTATCCATTGGACTGTAATTTGACTACCATTTATATGAATAAAGGCGTGGGGTTTGCAAAAAGTCTCTCCACACTCTGGAATCCTTTACGGTTATTCACTAATCCATATTTGCTCGGGCCGAGGTGATTGATTGCGCAAATTCATAACTCCATTTATATTCTAATTAATGCTAAGTTAGCCGTTTAAACAAGATGGATGATGGTTGCAGATGTTCCAAATTTGTATTGTGTATACTCTGCGAAGTGTAGCTTCGCATTTCTTACTCTTCAAATGCAAAGTTTGCTGAATAATGTTAAAATTGGAACCGAGTATGTTTTTTAAAACCTCTTGCAGATATTGCAATCTAAATGGTCCGAAAAACTTTATCGATTGAATCAGATTTAACAGTGGCAAAGTACCTACATCGGTTTTCCAAATCACACAACATGAAAAACTACTTAATTGCTTGCACCCAGACAAGGGATGTACTTTGTCTTTGTCTCCCTAATGCAGCCTCCGACTAATTAGATTAAGCGATTATACGAATTTGATTCAGTCTCAGGTAGACTAATTGAGATGCAAAGTTAAACTTGGAGTTGGAATCGCCCAAGCCATTGCTTTTAGAGGGATATTTTTAACTTCAGCATGAACGTCGATCAGAGGGTTCGGTCTGAAGAATTCCGAGCGCCATTGTAATCCCAACACCGACACATTTCCCCATTTGCCTCAAGCCGCAAATAAACGTCAATGGTGATTGATCATTCGGAACGGGCTAGATTTTCTCGGATCGCACGCGCGTCTTGCGCTTTGCTTTATCCGAACTTGACGTATCACACGCTGCAGTAGGAAAAAAGATTTTCTCCCCTCAATATTAGAAAGCGCGTTTCAAATGGAGGATGTGCCCGAATACCTCCAATTCCGGAGAAACCCGTGAAATATGATACAGCTTTCCGTCGGCCCTAATTAAATTTTCAACATTGTTCCACTACGTAGGGATTTTCACATTGAAATTCTGCAGTAATTGGAAGTTTTTATCATTGAACACGCTCCCGCGATAATTAGCAGTTTATTTCAGGGAAGTCCGGTTTAATTAAACCTCGCGGGTGATTCCGATATCATACATCGCGCTCCAATTCCACGCACATGGAAACTCATTCGACTATTGAAACGCTGGTGTGTTTTGATTTTCCATTGTCTGGCCGTTTCCACGTGTAGGTATTATTCGGTCTAATAATTTTCAGGATGCTCTTATGTAACCTAAAGATCCTATGTAAGGAATCCAGTGTGGCACTCTTAGAGAAGATATATCTTCTTCAAGATTGCACTAGCGCAGCTTCAAAAAGCGCAAAACAGAATTGCATAAATCTCTCATCTTACGCCATCCATTTAGTACGTTCCTTAATTTAAAATTAAACGGAGCGCGCCCGGAACTAATTAATCCTGCCCGAGACACCTCTCCTTTACCGCATTTGAAGCGCACATACAGTCTTGCATGTGCACGCGCTGCTTTGATGTGCAATTTACAGCAACATCACAGCAATTGGGACATTGGGAGATACACCAACATCACCTTGTTTACCGGTGGAGAATCTGCAACAATGATAAACCGTCGGCTTGATAAATATACTTATACCGTTTGTCCAATAGCCTTTCTTGTTAATGCAAAAATCATTCAATTAGCTCTATCATTTAATTTATTTCTGTTCCGAAATGACCTCATCACAAGTTGCTCACAAATATTCCATTTGGACTGCCCGAAACGCTCAGTTCCCCAAATTGCAACGTCACAGTGTGTATTAAATTAACCGTATGTGGGCTGCATTCGCCTGGGCTCAATCAAATCCTCCGCACTGAGTGGACGGTTCAAATTAAAAATGACGTAGGAGCTCCAGCCATTTTGGCCGATTGTGCGGTAGAGAGGATCAAAGTAGGCTACCATTAACGCGATTAAACTTGCCGGATGGGGCCATTATGGGGCATGCGACGTCTCTCTACGGCAATTTTCCCAAATTTAATCGCTTGCATCCGCGCTAAAGTTCCAATTTAATTTACCACGGAATCACTTTAATCAATTAGTTCCGATGTAAACCCGGAACAACTCTCTACCTGACAGCCGCCGGCCACTTGACAACAAACTTCGCGATTACCATCAGCTCCCTTCAAATATTTCCAAATCAAACACTTGTTCCACTAATTAATCGTTTATATTTATTGTAATAAAGTATGCAAAATACCCCTCATAAATATCCTTGCATAATAACTATCTGTTATTTCTCCAGATAAATCTGTACTTCTTAAAGGGGGGGAGGGAGAATAATTTATATCCCATGGTGCAACCAGTTGAACTGAATCATAAAATCAAATGCACGCCCAGAAGGGAGCTAATTAATATGCACCGAGTTAATCAGTGGAGTTAATTTACTTTACTCATGTAATCCACTGACCATAAAAATTCCAGACTCGGTTTATTTTGTAATCCGAAGAATAACGGCGATTACCTCTGCTCTTGAACACGAAGAGAAGTCTGCTGGAGCAAACAAGGCTACCCGGAGGTGGGGCAAAAGTGCTGCGTTCGTCGGTAAAAATCCGTAGGATAATCCGCTACATCGCAGGGCAATTATTTTCGCGCTTGAATAAGTCACGCGAAAACATGTAAATTAATTAGCGCCCGTGGGCAACGAGGCCCTTTCCGTAAGCTCCCCGGCAACTTCCATTTTGCACGTTCCCTCTGAGTCGTCCTACATTTCCCGACGTTCCTTTGCATACTTCTGTACTTTTTCCCCTTTTTATGAATTGGTACGGAGAAATCCTTTTAAGAAACATGACTGGAAATAGGTACGAGGAAGCTCGGTTCGTTTAATTGTAGCGGCATATCCAAAATAGAGAAACATTTGTCGTGAATATTCGACAATAAATTAAAAACTTGCATACTCCGTCTGGTTTAATTTCAATTTAGGATGTTTCAATCCAGTGTTGTTTCTATTTCTATTTATTGAATTTATAACATCTGGTGGAGGCGCCGGGTAATTAATTCTTTCTTCCATTTAGTATTTATTTTCCTTCACCGAATGTTATTTTCATCGTTTTCGGAGAGAATAAATAAACGGACGATAATGATTAATAACAATTAATATTTGCATGTAAATATATGTTTTTTTTTAAATATGTTAAGTAGGTTTTCCTCTCTCATAAGTAATAGGATTATACTCAAAATGAGATGGAATAGGCATTTTGGTAATATCTGATGCCTACGATTGAGAATCGATGTAGAACCTCCGCCTTTGACCAAGTGTAATTGTTGTTCGGTTGGTTGTTTTGAAGCGGAAGCTCTGCGGCTTCTGCAATGTCCGTCAGAGGTTCGAGTGAGTGGAATTAGACTAAACAAAGTTATTTGCTTTGTGTACTGCGGAGGGATTACCTTGCCCTATTGAAGCTGTACATGTAGTGATGAAGGATCAATTTCAAACAAGTTCCTCGAGCAGGGCGGCGAATATTTCAAAAGTTCCAATACTACCTATTCTCTGATTTATGAGTACTGGAATATGCGTGGACCCATGCATGTCTCGAACATTTGATTCATTAAATTCTTTAGATGTTGATTAACACTCAAGTAAAAATTAGTGTTTCTATCATTGACAGATTCAAATTTACAAAATCAAGTCAAGAATTGCGAACGTCAAATCAAAGCACACACGTTGTGCGACCGGGCCTAATTTCTAAGTTAGTGTTGGGAGATTTTGATTGAGGACATAGCTTCTGAAGTAATGAAGCTTTCGAAAAACGACATGAGAACTTGGGGCGCCGATGAACCCGTATGAGAGGCAGTTTGTCGCCAGCGGATTTTCGCAGCCCGTAAACACAGCCACTCACTTACGGAGAGACAAACGGCCGTGGAAGGTGCGGCGGGCGATGAAGACGCCGCTCTTGGCCCTAGGGGCTCATAAAGCTGGCTGAAGGCGGGAGAAAACTTAAAACCCTGCACGTTAAACCGTAACAGCGCTCAGCGAACGCGCACCTGAGTGCAACTTCCGTTTTGATCCACTCCAGGCAAGATTGGTATCGTTCGGAGGTCTAATTCTGGCTCCTCTAGGGGTGGCCGTCGCAGCTCCGACGCAGCGTTCAAACTTTAATTTATTTTATAACAGCCCATAAAGTGTGGAACGCTGGCACAAGGGGGTGGATCGATGAAATATGCAGGTGGAGTTCGTCTGGAGGGGAGGGGGCGCGTCCTGAGGGGAGGGCTGCAGATGACGTTGATAAAACTAGGAGTTGCCGCAGGATAAATATTTGAACGGAGAATATGGGAACAGGTTGTTTGGTAAAGCTAAAGGGTTATTAGGATGAGGGATGGGGCAGGGGCGAGAATGTTAGGTGCGGGAGAAAGAAACAAGTTACATATTTCGGTTGGAGGTAGGAATGGCATTCCCAGCAGTGGAAGAAGGATGGCTTGAGTTGAAATGGCGGGCGAAGACCGTGAAACCTTCATCAAGTATTTACAGCCATCTACGATGTTTGATATTTAGTTAAGCAATCCTCACGGGAGGTACAAATTCTGCACTGAAGAGCCGTCATTATTTGGAACCTGAAAGCTAAAACTTCACCCTTTTGTAGGGTTTTGTTTTGACAACACGGATGTACGAGCGGACGTCTATGCGGCTTCCGGGTTTTCCATGTGCGTTATTTACATTGATGTATCGCTCGTTTTAGGTAAACATACTCCGCTGCGCAGACCAGAATCCCATACGTTTCGCTTATTAACGGTGGTGTTTTTCTACCCTGACCCCCAAGCGCCAAACATAAAATTTAAAAGGGTCTTCCATCAACAGAAGGGAATATTTTAGCTTTTGAGCCGCCCTTCCTGTTCACCGCCATGCAGCAAGAGCAAATAGGGAAAAAGAGAGACGTCACGTTGTAACCGTCCATGAAACATTCATCCTCGCGGTGTAAATGAATTCAATGCGATCCTTTTAATCTGTTACAGGTGCCAACGTTGCTTTTCAACCAACCCGCAGTCTCCCCCTGCCCTTACCACCCCCTCCTGAAAAACGCACATCACCCGAAAAAGGTAAGAGTCCTCCATTACAATTTCATCCCCTCAGCAACTAAACGCCGTCCATTCGCCGGTCTCCTGAATTAATGATAATATCTAAAAGCTTTCGCGTTCAGGAAAATTCTCCGAGCGCACTTTAATTTTCTAATGCCTGGCTCGGCCAGCGCGTATAGGAAAAATCCCACCACTTACATGTAAAATGCCCCTCACGTCGCTCCGGTCCTTCGTCCTCCCAACCCAAGGATTTGCCTTTAATACCCCCAGCGTGAAAAAATCGCGTCCCGGATAAACTGGGAAATTGGAAGGAAGCAACTTCGGCCGTCGCTCCTTCGGCGCGTATCAATTTTAATTTCTCGGCATCCTCCCCATAAATATTTCAGGGATGAAATCCTCCAGGAACGCCCAACAATGCAAAATGAATTTCAAATTTTATTTTCATTAGCTCGTCGCGCGTCCTTTTTTTCCCGGCGCGCCCGCCCCGTAGGTAAATGAGTTTCCCCGCACATAAATATTCCGATGGAGCACCTTTCAATATGCATGAGTACCTTCCGCGAGTGGAAAAAATGCCCGGAAAAAATTATAAACGGAGAATCGCTTAGTAAAGGATCGTTGCGCATCAGAATCACCTGAAACAGTAATTGATTGAGTTGAAACCCCACGGTTGTGCACGAGCACGGTGCCAGTTCTCCACGACGTAAAATCGGAACTAATTTGAAATTACCAGAAATACTCGGAATGAAAAATTTCGGTTTGCCGGCGCCCTTAAAGAACCGCTTAGCACTAATGAAATGAGGAATTCGGGTATGAAAAACGCAACAAGAATCTCCATCATTTTTCATCCGGGACGCGGGTCACTTGGGGGTTGTCCGGGCGACGAGGGGTGGAAGAATTTTTAATTTAAATTTCCCCGAGATGAAGTGCGATCCACTCAGTGCGCGCAAAAGTAACATCGAACAAAGGACCTCGACCTGATGAACCGTAATCCCGTTCCGAGGGCCCTGCGCGAACTTCCCCATCGAGAAGTTTCTTCCTTGTGTATTGAGAGATTAGGCGTTGTTAGACCTTCTGCTTCTCATGTCTCATATACTTTAATGCCTCTTCGTTTCGCCGCAGGCCAATATTAGGGATGTTTTCATCAAAATTGACTTTATTTCTGGAAGTAGAAGTTTTAGGAAATGTTATGAGAAATTGGGAACCTCTTCTCCGGGATTTGTTTTCGATGACAAATATTTCGCAACCTCTTATGTGTTTCATTGCACACACCTACTTAATGAATGAATATAATACTTATTAATATAATATAATATGAATATAATACTTATTAGGTTTATAATAAGTATGGAAATGAATATTCCCAAGTGGAAATTCGCGATTTTCCCAAACAGCGCGATCCATGTCGAGCGAAACACGAGATGCAACAAAGAAGCGAAAAAAGGGGGCATATCAAAGGCCTTTCTTGTACATCAGGGCTCGGGCGAAAAGGGAATAAGAGCAAAAGGGATGAGAGGCCCCAGTTGAGCCGAAGCGGCTAAATATAGAGTTGCATGCGGATAAAGGTCTCCGTTATATAGGGCAACCTGTAGCGTCTTCCCCTTCGCCTTCCCGCAGCCTGTGAATTTGATTTGGGATCCTATTTTTAGGCACCGGATGGTGGGAAATTGAATATGCGCATTATATGAAATAATGCCCGAGATTTAGGGGGAGCCATTCGCATCAGATTTACGCCGCCCCAACAAATGGTGCACTCCCATAATTGCTCGCGGTACCTGAAGCATCCGTTATTTCGAATTTGTGAAGAACCAAACCACATTTATCGCAATCTTGCCCATGAACACGCCTTGTCTATTTTTTCACAATTTCCATAAATTCATGCTTAGTTGGGTTTGGTCACATCATAAATGTGCATGAATTAACGCGATTAACCCTTTAACTACTGAAATAACTTAACGTTATGAATATCGGTCGCTTATTGACGACAAACGGCACGTTACTAAAACCACAGACCCTTCTAATTCTATTATAAATTAATCCTTTGAGTATTATTGTTCAAGGAAAGGATTAGATCTACTTGGGGCTTCTTCAGCCCACAACATTGTCATTGCATATCAGTCCAGACAATCCAAATTTCAATATTTTCCTACGTCTAATTAATGCCCCTGTCCTATATTACATGATGTACACAACGCTTTTTTCGGTATATCTTAAACATAAACCATAATAGTGAAAAATAATTTTAATAAAGTGTTTTTGGGGGAAATGGAGAAGTTGGGTTGACAAATCACAAACGTTGAAAGCTCAGACTTACATACGTAACAATGCTTGAGTTGTAGTACTACGAACGAAGCCCACGCAAAACATCCACCCACACTAAACAAGGCATTTTGCAGTAATAGGGACTTAATAGGTTGTAGTACACGCCGGAGCTGCATTTCCCCAGAATTCCGTTGCATCCCCAGGTTAATTGAAATGTCTCCTTCCGATAAACATCGACGCTCATTAAATTTGAATTCACTTAAAGGAATTCAATGTTGTATTGTTGTTCCGAGAGAACCGGAGAATGGCGGAGCTTCAAAAGGAGCCATTTGTTGAATGGAAAAATGAACGGGAGCCTCCGAGACCCGAACGAAAAATAGAGAGGTCCAATCTCCTAAATATCGACCTGCGTGTCCCACTTTCATTTATTTTTAGTCTTGTTCCCCCCAAAAAAACCTGTTGATGGAGCTGTTGCGCCCAATTCCCGGAGCAACATCGCTGGGACTGAGAGGAGAGCTTTTGGTCCCCTCGACCGTCGAAATGAGCCATTGTTCTTGGACCCTCTTCTCCGAAAGATATTATCCCGCCGTGGCAATCATTAAATTGACGTCCTTTTCCCATGGCGTCCGGGTAAAACGGGGCAAAAAAAGCAATTTGCGAATTGAAATTGCCTAAAAAGTTCTTTGTTGTTGGTGAAACAAACACTCCGCAGATCGCTGCAACACGCCGGACAATGCGGTGTCTCCATTTAATCAGGAGTTTATTGAAACTCGCACTGCTTTGATCAGAGATAAAACAACTTTCCGATAATTCACATGATCTAAGACCGTATTAGCAGAGGACTCGCGTTAGAATTATTCGTGTATTGTATTTCCCAATTTTCAAAGTTACACTAATCATTACGATAGCTTCAGCAGATTTTTTGTTGCACCCATGAACGGTCTACATATATTAATCCTTTTGTTTATTTTGTTTGTGTAAATTTGGCTGTCGGTTTACTACCCTCAAGACCAACATACAAAAGCTCCCACAATCCGTACTAGAACCCACCCACACACAAAAAAGCTGAATCCACTCTCCGAAATTATCACCCCAGCCCACATTCACTTGCGGAACTTTGAGTTATGTTCCGCAGGGTAGCAGGTGACACCTACCCCACTTATTCAATATCCTTCAGGGACGGAAAGGCGGCCGCACGGAAGTTATAAAAACGTTTTGATGAACGGCTACAGTCGTGCTGGCAAAAACAGTCCGCATGAATAAAACAATGATTCATTTGCGAGCTGTCCTCCGCGGACCTTTGCCAAACCGCTGCCGAAACGGCACCGTGTTAATTATTCACTTTGACAGGTAGCGAAGTGCAACACGTGGTTAATAATGCCTTCGATAATCACCACGATGACATTGTACGTCGAGATTAATTAGTTTCGATGCGATTCATCACCTAATGCTCCCTGGTGTTAGGGACGAATGGACACGTTTCGAGGGATTAACAGCCCATTTCAATGGGCGAGGGCCCTCTCCGTCCCTTTTGATTAACTCTAAGGGAGATTATCACCGACTTGCTATCAGTTCGGCAAAAATAAATTCCGCCCTCCAACAATTTGCCGAGACGAAATCAAACTCAATTAGGGAAATATTATCTTTTAAAACTTCGTTTTGAAGAGTATAAAAACGAAAGAAGAACATCCAAATGATCGTGATTTTTGATTTGAATGTATATTTTGTCAATTCCAAATGGGAAATTCGGCGAAGACAGAATCCAAAATGGCTGAGTCTGAAGCTCACAAAGTGCAAGGGACGTGATATCAGGAAATTGGATGCACGTGCGGGGATCTTGCGAATGTGCAATGATTTATTAAAGGGGCAAATAATGTCCCCATCTTGACACGTTCCAATTCCCGAGGCACCCCCAACCAACGCCCCCGATGAGCTTCCGATAAATTGGGGCCGTTACGAGGATTCTGAAAATTTTTCCTGGCTTGGGGAATCCGGAGACGACGTCTCATCACTGTCCTGATTAAACTTGAAAAACAAACCAACAGGGCCCGACCTTCATTAAAAAGGAGGTCCTCCTTCTCTCCGACATCTCTTCCCTCTGCCCGTGCCAACCGTGAAATCTCATTCCGCTTTTTCCGTCTCTTCCGCTCTTTAATAAAATTAAATTGGTTGTGATGAAGCGGTCGGTTATTCTATTCCGACAAAACTCGCCCACTTTGAGTTCTTGTTCACTTTATTGTAAGAATTTTGTGGAAAAAGACACCCTCGAATGTCCCGCGCCTCGAAGAAAGCTTTGATGAAAAAAAGTTGACTTTTATGAGTTCTTTGATTAACGGGATTGTAATTCTAATTTGAAACTTTTCCTTTCATTTACCTGAAATTGCAACAGGACCGTTTCTTTGTTAAAACTAGAGGAGGCAAAGCCCATCGTCATATTCAATATATTATATGATTATACTCTTCAAAACGAAGCTTTCAAAGAGTATACTGTATTTTTATTAATTATATTTGAAACCACTCTTCTAAATTGTTCCTCATATTTTGGCTTGCAATTTGTGCACGTTAAGTGCACTCGTGTTTATCCTTCTTACCAGGAATAGTTTGCACGAAAACGCTTGTGTGCATATTCCGTTTCACAAACATCAGGCGGACGGTGAAATTTAATTACGCAGTTATGTTAATTTATTTTCCAATTAGTTGAGGTGCCCAGGAAACATTTTAATTTGGATTTAATTGAATATCCGAATAGAAATGGGGTCTATTTTTAGTCCATCCATTGTTGTATTTTCATTAGGGAATGTCCGGTGGAAGAAAATTTCCATCAGGTTGAGCAAACCAACTACCTAATTGGAATTAATTCATGGAAATTGACTGCCTTTTCTGTAGACTACGAGGAAAATGTTATATGAACGAATACATTTAGGAGTGTGGGGAAAATCCTCGTAAATTCACGTTTGGAAAAATAAATTTGCTTTTGATTTCGATAATTTCATCAATTGCTTCCTCGAGCAGCAGCATGCCGAGCTGTAAGGACGTTTGTGGAGATTTGAATAATGAACGAAAATCCAGCTGTAACGTGCGTGTTTACCTCAAAGGGAAATTATTATTCGCCGGAAAATACAACGAGAAAATAGGGCGTACGAGTCCTTTTTAATGGTCTAATACCCTCCCCTGCCGAGCCACCGCCTCAAGGAATCGGGACCCTCCTGTTTCCCGCCAGGAACAAGGCGTATTCATTGGAAATTCCTTGCCGGATTATTACGGTTACAAAGGAAGGACTCCTGATCTTATTATGCAGCACAATAAGTGGATATTTTCCTTTATGGAATAACATTTCCCTTGCTTTGTACCCCACTGTTCCAGGGGGAGGATTCGCCCTAAGTAGTAGTGGGGACACACGGCAGGTAACGTGACACGACCGTGGATTTTCATGTGAAATTCCACGGATAACATGGCTAGATGAAAACAACAAAACTTTTAGAAAAAGATAGTAACACGTGTGGACTACACTGGAACAATGTGGTGTCATTACACCTATAAGTACATTATAATGATAGGAATACCCAGTGGAGAAGTAATATCGCATTAAACTGAATACGGTTGCTATTTCCTGAATTCGGAATGCATTTTCCATTTCTTCCTTCAAGAGTTATAAGCGACAAGTAATTGTGGCACATTCAGAGGCGTAATACCGTATTTCCCAGGTGTGTCAAATGCTTGACGCACTTTATCCATTCTAAGGCATATTTTATGAGGGAAGGGCGTAGGGAAATATATCTTTGTCGCTTTGCAAATAGCATTTTGCCAAAGTATGAACGCGGAGTAATGGAATGGCGTTATTATTATTGAAGAAAGAGGAGGAGGAAACATGTTTAGTTTTTACTTTCTCATACTTTCAGCGATGTACCCGCTAAACACTAATGGTAAAATTGGATAAATTTAGGGAACATTTTGTAAAATTATCTTCATTTAGTTAGGTGTACAGTGTAAGCGTGGTGCAATGTGGTCAGATTTTATGAAATGAAAATGTACCTTGGGAATACTTTTTCGTTGTAAATACAACGTGTCTCTTGGAAAAAAAAATATCAGCCGGAGGGGTAACTCCTGATATCACGGAAAGCAGTCGCCAACATCAGTACTAATTTAAAACGTCGACATTAAAAGATACAAGAGCCACCCCTCCCAGGAGGTAATTTACCCCCGGCTTTCTGTGCCCGAACTTATTAGCCTGCTTTTGCAGAAGGAAAAGTTTTCCTATTCAGCTCCGACGGTCCCCGTCAAAGGAATCTAATTATTTCTCAAGGTATTAACTCAGATGATGCGTATTTATATTACGGCGGGTAGGAAATAAATTAATACCGGCTTACATTCGAATGAGATTTTTATATGATTTTTTTTTGCAGTGGATGTGTATTTTGTTTTGTAATGCGGAGAAAATTCCAGATTGATTTTAATACAAGTTTTTCGATTTCCCAAACATTTGGAAAATACAATATTAAATTACTAGCCTGGGGGAACATTGTCGGGGTTCAGAATCGAACCCCCAGTCCTTGCGTTCCCCATTTTCCATTATATTTTTCGAAGCGAAACCGGATGAAGTCACTATTCTATTATTTACTTTTCTATCAGAAACCTTCTTACCACCGTGAAAGATGAAAATCCCCCCCTGACGGGGGTCGGCGTGGCCCCTTTTTCATCTCCTTTTTCATCCGTCTCCTCGCGTCCTCCCGCTTCCACGTTCAAAGCATTCTCCCTCTGCTCGCGCGACCAGGGTTGCAAAGCGTGCTATTTGAATTCGCAAGATAAAAGGGCGAGGACTTTAATTCCGATTTTATTTAGAAACTGTCAGATGCAGGCCCTGCGTGTTTATTTATTTAGGTTGCGGTAGCGGCGGCTCCTGGGTTTTATTTACTGGTGATTGGTGTTCTTGCACCTCACACAGGCCCACCCCATTTTCCATCCGGGTGCTGAGCTTGAGGGCTTCGCTTTGCGTCGTCTCTTTGTTTGTTGCTCTTTCAAAATAATAAATTCACAGAGTGTGTAGCGAGCCTTCGAATAATGACAGACATGGAGCGTTCGTAGAGACATGCCTATTGAAAAAACATACAGGGTTCGTCAAAAGTATTGCACCAAACGTTCCACCCTGTATATAATTTTTTTCTGCTATAGGTACCTAATAAATTTTTGTGTAATCCTGAGATGGGGGTATGCATACCACATAATTTCACTCAAATCTCTGTCGCCCTTGCCAGTATTTGTGTATTTTGAACGTAATTCAATCATGGGATGAATTTGCTGTAATTATACGTGGAAAATGAATAACTGATCCGGGATCCGGGAGTTTTCACTAATTATTTCAGGCATAAGCACAACACACTCGCTCAGCAGAATTCAATAATTTTCGCATCACCAATCCGCAATTAGGAATAATTCGGATCCCCAAATTGATATTAAACAAGTTCTCAGTTCGACGGAAGCCGAGCTATTTCAGGTACGTAATCCGTAATCATCGCGAACAGTTGCCCCAGAATTATTCAGCGGAAGCTGCACAACTATGCACGCCCTAGGGCACCGGTTAATTAATTCCCTCTCCGGACCGAGTTTGATCGGGCAAGGCCTTCATTCCGCGGAAAACCATTTTTATTGCATGGTCCGTTGCACAAACCATGGCCCGTGCATTCGAATTGTTGCCCTCCCTTCGAGTGCATCCAACAATTAATGCTTTTCCTCGGTTAATGCCGTTCGCCCTTAGGAAACTATTCCAACGAGTAAAGTTCACTTACACACGAGAATATCAAATCTGCTTTGCGAAATTTCAACTTGCAGTGTTCCTTGAGGCAACGCGCGACGCGACGTTTCAATTAATAACGGTTTAACTTCCTGACTCGGGACGTTTTCCAGCCCCAATCTCAAACCGCAACGGGGGGATTTAATATTTTCGCCATTCGCCGACCTGTTTCGCCTCGGATAGTTCAGCTGTTGCGCTGAAAGCATTAGTTTGTTATCTCGTTTGGAGGGATAAAAGAAAAATGAATTGCTCTGGGGGATGGTGCGAGAAAAGCTGCCGGGAGCCAGATAATCAATCTAGGTCGAGCGGACGGGAATTTCCCACAGCCGGAGTTGAGAAGTCTTTGGCTAATTTGGAAGACTTGGCTGCCACAATAAAAATATTATTAGTCTGCGAACAACGGTTGAAATTCGTCGTTTGAGAATGTTGCTGAACTTCTAATTTTGCGACTGGAAGTTTGAGTGGCGGTTAATCAGTCCGCGGTCGCAATAAAGTCTTGATACTTTCAACGGAACAAATAATAAAGAAAATTTATTACATAACAAACAATAAAGAAAAGGGTGAACGTAAACTCTATTTCTTGACAATCATTGTCGCTAAACAGAACCATCAAGACATAATGAAACTTCGTTGTGGAAATTAATAGGTCCCCTCAAAGTATATTCGTAACGCATTCATGTTTATCAACCAGGAAAAATGTTGTTACACTATTTATCCATTTCCGCCGTACGGAGCATAATCAACCCCCGAGGCTCGTCGAATTGAAATGGGGGGGGGGGTAACATTGCGTTATAGGATTTCAATATTTTTGCATAAATTCCCATCGTGCCCACTTCAACACGTAAGCCAAAAAAATATGGCGGAACGCGTTTTTAATTCAATCGGGAAAATTGCGTTCTAAACGAGCCGGGGAATTATGCAAAAGTTCATCCGAGTGCCGCCCCTTCCCTGAGCCCCTGAACAAAGGCTTGCACTAAATTGTAGCCGCATCGTAAAAGCCGCTTCTTAACCAAGGAAAATACTTTTCCACCATAAACTTTCTCCGGAACAATAAAAATAATGTCTCTTCTAATTGCCGCAGTGCGACCACTGGAGGGAATTAGGGGTTCGCCTGGTGCGGGGTGACTTTAGGTGCGTAGTGGGGCGCGAGCGGCGGGGGGAGGGTTGCGGTTTGCGCACCGGAAAAATAAAGATGCCTCCCTTAGATTCCACTTATCTAATGCAATAAAAAGCAGGCGCTTTCGAGGCTAGGAGCAACAGTTTGCTTGTAAAGTTTATCTCGCAGGAAGCTCCCTGTCAAAATATTTATTATCCCCGCCAGCTCAAAGCGGACGCGTATTTATATGAGGTCTTACTCGCAACAGAACGCCTTCCACGTATTGTTTCATAAATTCCGCTCCGCGAGCTTTTTTACGTCTCATTTTATAGTTCATTTTCCCAAATGGAATTCCACTGTAACGGCGAAAAGGGCGTTATACGTATCGCGCCGGGATAATGTCCCTAAGGGAGGAATTGCCTTATTAAGGGCTGGGGTGTTAATTTTGATGTTGACGGCGAAAATCCAAACTGCAGAATTATTACACCATTCCGTGTTTATGAATTTCCACACGCCATAGTCGTTCCATCCTGCAATCTCCAATTGGAACGCTAGGCGAACGAACCCTCGACCGCCTCTCGTCAACTTTCGGAAGATGCGCCTTGGCAACTTCCCGGATTAATCTTTTATCAAGCGGCCTCTTAAGGGCCCAATAATTTCCCCAAAAGCTGCCAGCCCTTAATTTTATGTCCCATCGGCTCCTTGGAAATTTATTAGCGCCGAGGAAAAATACCTCCCCAGGGGTATCCGACTCCTCTTGTTGACGGCTAATTTTTGTTCTTCCCTCGCCTTTTTCGGTGGCATATCGCCCGAATTCCTGCAAGCTCTTATTAGGTGGAGCTCGTACGAGCGTTTGCATTCACCCGCCAGTTGTATTGCCGCGACAGCTCGTAACAAGAGGCGGTAAACGCCCCGTTTACGCTGGGAGTTCGTGTGCAAACAAACGACCCCTACAAAGGCACTGCTCGATAAGTCTGAATGTGCTGGAGGGCTTGTGCTTGCTTGCTCGCTCCGGCTCTGTTCCAATTTTACAAGAATCGTTTTATTGGAATATTGGGAATACTGGGAATCAGGGTACATTCTGATACTGAGGGTGTTGGTTTCGTTGATAATTTGATAGAATTTCGGTCGCTCCCATCACGAATCCAAATAAATAGTTACATCTTTATCTCACTAGTGAAAATCCTCAAACGTCGACTATTTCAAAGCGCCAAGGATTATCCTACAAACTAAAAGGCAATTTATGCGATAACCTGAGTGTCTCAAGACAATCAATACTTATTATTGCGCCCAAATAAATATTTCCATGTTTATTCGGGAAATGAATTTCCTCGGAAGGACTACGAACACAGCTCTTTGCTTATGGCCTGTTTACGGAGCTCGAAAAATGTCAATAAGCATTAAGTGTTTTTTCTTTATACCGGCCCTCGTATTTTCTATCGTCTTCTATCTCGCCGACATAAGAGCTTATTTATATTGTCTCCAGATCTCGTGAAATATACTGTAGACGTATCCACTCAGTCGCGAGAGGCCCGTATCGAATTTTTCAGTCTAATGCCCAATGTAGCGCGTGACGTTCATCCAGTTCGTTCTGTGCTCGTTTATTCTTCCTTGCCATCCCCGTTTTCCACAAATCCCGATCCTATTTTGAGCTCTTATTACCAAGAAAATAAATAATGGAATGCGGTTTTTTTTTCAACTTGGAAGAATCTTTAATGCATGAAATATGCAAAATTTCAATTCTCGGAAAATGAAATGCCATTCCTCGTAGAATCCACGATTATTTCATAACAAAAATCGAAATCAGAAAAGGCGTTGAAATCTATTCTGGCCAAGAAACCTAATGAAAAAGTGTGGGAAAACGAGGGACCGATTGGAATCGTTATGACATGTCACGTACAAATGAGGGTCGTACAGGAAGTTGCAGGGGGCGATGAATTTTCGGTTGTAGAAAGGAAAGCGTCAGGGCGGAGGGTGGAATAGCCTGGCTGAATGGCAACAGAGGTGCGGATCACGAAACGACCACGACAATGAAGTTAACGAGGGACAGCAACAAAAGAGATCTGCATGAGAATGACGTGTTTTTAATCGGAATATGTTCTGCTTTCATCCTTCCATTTATTTAATTTTCCATTTCCATTTTTTTTACATTTTCACCCACTTTTCAGGAGGTGAAGTACCAAAATCCAGGGGCACATTTATGTAGTGACATGCGGGAAAAATTACGCACAATTTTTTAATTACCTATTTCTGACCACACACTGAGAAAACATTATTTTGAGCACAACAGGGTCTATCTCATAGTGGAACGAATATTGAATATTAAACAACTTTTAATTATTCCATCTTTATTTTTCTACGAACTGTATGTAGAGATACGAATTACAAAATTAGTTCAATTGGGAATTTGCCGGGAAGCCAACCCTTGACGTTGAGTGGTGCAGGAGCGCGCCAGCCCGAAAATTGCGTTCTCTCCAGTGTATAACACATTCTGCACATGATTGAATCATCCACGATTGTTTTTATTAGGAAATTCCCGACATGCCGCTGGTTTAATATAGACATCGTGGCGCTGATATTCGCTGCGGTAATACGCCACAACGCAATTCCAATCTATTCGGAAATTCCGCTTTATTTATTAACCCGCGGAATACTCTGCGATGCGCACAAAGAGCCAACTCATTTGATGCAAAAATAGCGATGTGTGGGATTAATGTAGTCGGGAATTTTTTGACTTTTTCTGGCAATTTTCATTGATTAACAGGCTGTAAATCAAATCAAAGAGTTTTCATAAATATAATCATAAAACAAAATAACTTGTTATTTTTTAAATATCATAATAATCGTCAAAGAATTATAAGTATTATACCTACATATGTAAGTAGAAAGTAGAATTAATCGAGAAAATGGACTTGCACGAGGATCTACCCAACTAACGTGTTAAACCTCTGTATTCACAAGGACTAATCCGTTATTCCTTTGTGCACCGTGACGGTTCAATGACGCTCCTGGCGACTGTAAACAATGCAATATATTGTTTAGTTTGATAGACCGCAGTTTTAATAAATGCTGCGGTAGCAGACACAAAGGTTATGACAGTGCTGTGTAGTGGAGCACAGCGTTTGTAATTAATACACATTGAGCATTCCTGATTTTGTAAAATATTGGGTTACGTCTGCCCCTGTGAGCTGTTGCAGACAACAATGGGAATTATGTTTCATGGGGTACCCATATCAAAATTCGTGAATCCGAGTGGATTTGTGAAATAACAGTATCAGTGATTTTTACGTAAATTCAGATTAGCAAAATGGCGCAACGTTTTTTTTTCCATGCGCTGTCGTAAAGGGAACTTTAAAAAATTCCACTGCAACTACTCACGTAAAATAGCCGGAAGCTCTTTTATTCGTCCTGTGGGGGAAATCCCAGCGTTTAATTCGAGATTACGTGCCGTAAATCAAATGGGGATGGCTGAACTTTTATCGTGGAAACTAAAGGGAACTTGGTTCTGCAGCGCACTCGTGAAACGAGGACTTTCGTTTTTACTTTGCAGCATTTTCATTTTCTCGAAAGATCGCTCGCTGTGATTGCTCCGAAAACAAATATTGTGCGTGCGGATTCACGTGCCCCTAAATCGAATTCGATCCATTTGGGTGGGAATTAATGACCTTCACGTGATTAATCGTATTTTGGGAAATTGGAGACTCAAATCAGGGATTTCTACCATACACTCATGTCGCTGCGCTTTCGATTCCCGGCCCTTTAATCTAGCTCTATTCGAATATTAGTCAACAATATTGAACGCCCGTGATGGGTGTATAAAGCCCAGTGGAGCTCGATCCATTAATGCAAATTTCAATTATAAGGAGATTTACGTCCGGATTCCTAATTTTAAATGGATAACATTTGATGTTATTCCGAGGGATTCAATGTTCGAATCCTGGCGTCAAATATTTTGGGATAATGGGGTCTTTGCATAGGTTTGAATATTACAATAAAATTGCCTTAAATTGGAAGAACACTAGTATACTTATATTTAATGATGAAAAAGAACCGACAGAGTTGGCTACTTTTATTTAAAAAAAATTAACAAAATCAAATGGTTTTGTGGGGCCCCATTTGCCGCCAAACGCGTCCCAATAGGCATCGTGTCGTAAGTAGGC